>CAUYRH010141119.1:0-11780 GCA_963574655.1 Perodicticus potto
GGGGGGACCGCCGGGGGGGGCCGGCCCCGGCCGGGTGGGACAGACGGGGGGTGCCTGTGACGGGGCGGCGTCACACAACCCCGCGCCCCCCCCCCCCCCCCGTGTCAGCCTCTGAGCATTAGCCAAAGAGTTTAAAAATTCGTGGAACTTGACTCAGCTATAGAAGCTTCAAGATCTTTAGCTAGACTCTCTTTAAATGTTGTCTTATAGAAATGAACTTAAGTCTTCTAGACAGCCGAACAACTAACCAAACCAAAAGGCAAAATAAGTTGAGAAATTTCACTTTAAGAATTCAAAGATTTTCTAACTCTGAAACCCGGGTAAGAAGTGTACAGACAGGTTACTGAGGATTTAATGGTAAGTTTAGAACCCACGTGACTTGTCATAGGGCTGAATACAAAGGAGAAAAAACAAAACCAAGGCAAAGGAAGTGAGAATATAAAGCAAAAAAGGAAAAAAGAAAATAAAAATTCCATCTGTCTGAACACACCAACACGGTGGCTGGGCTGCTTGGTTGTGGAGGGATCCTCACTAATACTGTTTTCATTATCAAAATCCCCACAATTTCAAGACTGGGCAGGGAAGCAAAAAATAGCTATGATGCTGCTTTATGGATTTAGGATAATTTATGATTCAGGTCTTAGGGCATCAGTTCCCATTCAGACATTTCCTCCTTGGTTCAACGCCTGCCTCTGTCCTCATGGTCATGGCTTAGTCTCTTGCTGTCTAGCGGATGATGTGCCCATGGTAAGTGGACTGAGGGAAGACAAACCTGCAAATCTTGCACCAAGATGCAGAATTTCATGACAGTTAAGTTGGAGAAAATTTCAAATCCAAGGCAAAGTCACTAAAACCAAGAATAAGGATTCGAAAAAGTTGGGCCAACCAAGAATTGAGGAAGAGAAAATTGGCAATGATGATGATTTTAGGCAAGAAGATCTAAAGGAGAATGAGTTGAATAAAAAGGATTAACAGAAAATGGATGAAGTCGTCCTTGATTTTTCCCCCAAATAGCTCTCATGATTATGCCATGACAGTCAGAAGTGATGTGTAGAATTATTATGCAATTTTGTTGGAAAAATTATGCCAAAGGGTCCAATTGATACTTGATTCATTGTTGGTTTCTTCTGAGAATTAGCACACAGTGACAAGAATAACATGTATGCATTTAAATAACATAAAAACTCATTTTGTAATTTTAGCATTATCTTTCAAGATATTCCAAATAAAATTTATCCCTACCAGTATTTACTACACAGTTTTTGTTGTTATTATTTGTGAATTCTTGTGTGACATTTTTCCAGAACCTTTTTTTCTTGGAGATATATATATATGTGTGTATCTCCAAGATATATATACACACACATATCTACAATCTGTCTTGTAATTATAACAAATTATTTTGATTTACATGGCAAGAGCAATGAATAAGGAGAAAATCTGGTGTGAAAGAACATGTAAAAGTTTTTTTCTCTTCTCAGAACTCTTAAATGATTCCATTGTGATTAATATGTGTAGATCCATATCTTATTAGCTACAAAAAGCCTTATATTGGAGCTTTCTGGATAGAAACAAGAAACTGGCAGAAACAGCAAAAGAGGAACTTACGTGTGGGGAGTTCATGAAGCTGAACTGGCTGTAGCGCATCATCTGTAACGACAGGAATCCAGGGACACAGTTAGTGTCTCCTCCAACCACCCACATTTGTAAGGAATAAGTTAAATTTCCGATTTTAAGGCACAGCTGTCACAATTTCTTTTATGAGCTGTGCATGAATTTAAAATACATATACAATTAAAGATACTTCTAGGGCACTGTAATTTTTAAGTCAGGATTTTATTTTGAGGAGAATCAATATAAGATTGTAGAAAATGGAAGTCCGGGCAGCACCCGTAGCTCAGTTGGCAGGGCACCGGCCACATACACCAATGGCAGCAGGTTGGAACCCGGCCCAGGCCTGCTAAACAACAATGACAACTGCAACCAAAAAAAAAAAATAGCCAGGTGTTGTGGCAGATGCCTGTAGTCCCAGCTACTGGGAGGCTGAGGCAAGGGTTTGAGGTTGTTGTGAGGTATGACGCCAAAGCACTCTACCCAGGGTGACAGCTTGAGACTCTGTCTCACAAAAAAAAAAAAGAAAGTCTGGTCTACTTGGAAGTTTTTGATTGTTCTATTCTTTTGGAGTTCAGGATTTGAGGACGTAATAATTACTTGACAAGACGATTCTTCTTTCTGATGTGTATGGAATTTGGTTAATGGTCCTGGATTTGAATCACTTAAAAGATATTTGTATTTTTCAGCATCTACCTTCTAATAACCCTTGGCACAAATAGCTGCTTATCAAAGAAGCTAACATCAACTAGATTTTCACACAATCTGCATTTATCTTAAATGTGAACATTGAAGCACATGGGTCGGATGATGGTGGAGAAATTACTACTCTGCCTTGCTTTGAGAGTTTAAGACTTTCTCATTTGTTGACTTACTGTTTTTAGAGATGGGCTTTGTGCTGTCACCCAGGCTGGGATGCAGTGGCATGGTCCCAGCTCACTGCAGTCTCCAACTCCTGCTTCAGCCTCCTGAGTTTAAGACTTTAAACTCTCCCTCTCTTTACCTTTTTCATGAGATATTCTCCCATTTTATGAACTTCTAGGCTAGGACTCTGAAAAGCTGTGGATTTAGAAACCCCCACATGTATGTCTCATTCGAGTGAGCCACTAATGGGTTAAATTGGCTTCTGCCTTCACAGAAAAAGCAAGATTTTGGCTGCCCTGAGGCAAACACAAAGACTATTTTCTGGTGATCTGGAAACAGATTCTTTGAAGTTTTTGCAGCTGTTGGTTTCAAGGAGTTAGAAGCTGAAAAGCTTCTTGCTTGGAGACACGGCCCAGAGGTTGACAAAATGTTTTACACTAAAGGTTTCTGCACTGTGGAAAAACAAAGTCATAAACCCATTTAAGGTTAACTTGGTGAGGGCATGAGGAGTTTCAGAAAGCAGTTCCCCTGTAGCTCTGTTTCTTTTCTTCTTATGTAGATTTCTTACACAAGAGCTGAGGCTCATTTACAAGGAGTTAAGGTAAAAGAGCACTGTGCTGGTTTGCAGACTTGATGTCTGCCACTTAGGTTTAGAGTTATATAGAGGAAGTTAGATAATGGTGAATGTTGTAAATCACAGATTAAGTGTGCATGTGACTGCCAATGTATATAAGGTGGTCAGAAATAAAGGTAATTTGCTACATGCCACAACAGAGCCTGGAGCCTGTTTCTTGCATCCTTTTAACATTACAGAGCGAGCTTGCATCCGAGGCAAAGCTGCAGCCCCTTGCGTCTCCGGTCATGCAACAAAAGCTGTGCCCTAAGACTGAACATACATACCTCCTCACTTTTACTGCTAAATCCTGGCATGCGGGGCATGTGCATCTGGGGCATGTGCATCTGGAAGTGAGAGAATGTTAGTCATCAGTGAGAACGTCAGTTGAAATAAGCTCTATGGCTGTCTCCAAGCTACGCAATAGCAGAACACAAAGGAAAGGCTTAGCATTTAAAACATACTCACCGGCATAGCAAAGGAATTACCAAGCAGACCTAGAAAGACCAGGAAAATCTTCATTTCTCCTCTTGGTACCTGGAATACAAAGCTAAATTTAATTTTGAACTGCAAAATAATTATACTTAGGGCACTCTGAACTTATTTCTGTACCAGCCCACTTGTCTGTCAAGGATAGCACAGAAATAGTCTGAGCCCTGGCTGGCGTTTTTATGTTTTGTTAAGAGACTATGAAGACAGTTATTACTTGGTACCATTCCAAAGTACCAAAAGGATCAGATCAAAAAGGAAATACAAAGAGGAAAGAGAAATAGGGAAATATTTAGCACTAGAATATTACACTAGGAAGTTACTAAAAAAAAAAAACAGGAATATTGATGGATTTGCGTTTTAGGTGCTAGGTTAGAAAGGCATAGCAATGTTCAGCTACATTCACTGCACAGAATAATCTTAATTTCTGTGAGGGCACACTCCAAAATCTGGATATTGTGCTACTTTCTAAGATACTATTGATGACATTCTGCTGTATAGAGGTTAAACTGGAATATTCCAGAATCCTGTTTTTCCTTGTTTCTCTCTTATTGTTTCTATCATCATTTTTTCCCTTAAAAATCACTTCTGCTGGGTAGTGCCTGTAGTTCAGTGGGTAGGGCGCTGGCCACGTACACCAAGGCTGGTGGGTTCAAATCTGGCCTGGGCCAGCTAAAACAATGAGGATAACTGAAAAAAAAAAAAAAGCCAGGCATTGTGGCGGGTGCCTGTAGTCCCAGCTACTTGGGAGGCTTCAGCCCAACAGTTTGAGGTTGCTGTGAGCTATGATGCCATGGCTGTCTACCCAGGGCGGCAAAGTGAGATTCTGTCTCAAAAAAAAAAAAAAAAATCACTTCTCCTCAAGGTCTGGTCAGCAAAGTAGGAATAAATAGGCAGAAATGTAAATTTATCTCTTTGTTGGATACTTTGATTAAACTACAGAGAAAAGGTTGAAACTATAGACTCATATGAAATTTGAAGATTGTTGTTATGGATTTCATTTACCCTAATGTAGTCAATTGTGCAAGGCTTGTAAAACTAAGACTAGATTTACATCTTTGAACAAGGTTTATTCTGAAGCATTTAATTGGGTAATTCCTTAAGAGAACAGTTTCTATTTGTGGAGAAAAATAAAGGTTTTCATCAGAATTATTCATTTTCATGATGAATCAGATACAGCCCAGTTCCTAGCACAGTAACCAGCATGGGGACCCCTTGTAGTTGCTCACTTTTTTTTTCTCCTTTTCTGGGCATAACCCCCCCCAAGCCATGACTAGAGCCAGTGCTTGCCCTCTGCCTCACTCCCTAAAGGAAAGTAATATAATTAAAGGACACTTTGGCATGGTTATTACCGAATTTTCCCCAAATCATAGGTATAATCTATTATCTTTTGTATATTAGGAACATTGGGAGATTTCAGTTAAACACAGGAAGCAGTAACATGCACATATCTTTCCTACTAGCTAAAGATTTTCAGAATTATAACATCACAGAGAATTAAAAATAACAGCTGAAACTGCAGTTTTTACTGTATACCACTACGTCGCAAGGAGCCCGTGAAGAAACGACTGTGAAGCCTTTCACTTCTAAATGTTTCTAAGATCATGGCCCAAGGTTTTAGGGAACGTTTGGATGTCTGATTTTTCTCTTGCCTGACATTCATTTCAACTCTACAGCAGCTGTCAAAGTGACATGTTGGGTTTTTTTTTGAGGCAGAGTCTCACTCTGTGCCCAGGGCTAGAGTGCTGTCATCATTATAGCTCACAGCAACCTCAAACTCTTGGGCATAAGCGAGCCTCTTGTCTCAGCTTCCCAGGTAGCTGGGACTACAGGCACCCACTACAACACCCCAGCTGGTTTTCATATTTTTAGTAAAGACAGGGTCTCACTTTGCTCAGGCTGGTCTTCAATTCCTGAGCTCAATCACTCCACCTGCCTCAGCCTCCCAGAGCGCTGGGATTATAGGCATGAGCACCACGCCCGGCCACAGTGATTCCTGATAATGTGGGACACTCATGTAGGAAGATGTGCCCTGTGCACGCTCTCCTGGGAGCTCCTCTGTTCTTCTGATGTATTTACTTAGTGATTTGTGCTCTCGAAGGTACTGCTGGCAATATCTAGTGTGAGAGCTAGTATATATTGGGAAAAATGAATGAAAATACTCACCAAGTTGTCTAGCTTAGGAAAAGAGACTTCGTGCCTGCAGTGAAGCAGCAACATTTTTTCACCAAATTTTTCATAGGCCTTTAAGAAAAATACAGATTAAGCATAAGAAGGAACTCAAATAAAGAAATGGAACAAGAAAAAATGAAATGAATAGCAAAGCTTCAGCTTTAAGGCAGAATGTCATGTTGACTACTTTATCCCATCATACCCTTAGTAGAGGGTCCTCAAAATCAAGCTTAATCTGTTCCATTAAGAGCAGGGTAAAAGCTAAGTGATAGAAAATGACACAGGTGATGCATTTTGACTTGAAGTGGCCAAACTGGACTTCTCTATGGGAAAATGTACAAAAGTAAAGGAACTCTAAGTAATTTGGAAGAAAACTTGTAAGGAAAAAATAGAGCAAATAAAGCAAGGAGTTTTAAGTTCTATAAGATTAGTCTGCAAGCAGTGTTTACCCAGCGACCATCAAGGAATGCAGGAAGGAAGGAAATCAGTCAACATCTACGAGTTATGTTCATTATTTGGCTTTATATAATTTATGCTGAGAGTCTCTAATACTCACCCAATGCCAGTGAGATGCTGCAGTCTATAAAAAATAACTTTTACTTGAACTTTGTTAGCCTGTCATTGACATACATTTTTAATGGTCTAGGCAGTGGAAATGACAACAAGTTGCTGAAGCCAGGGAGATCTCAAGGAGCAAGACACTTTTATTTCTTAATAATAAAACAAAAATTCTTCTTGCAGATGTCACGCTCAGTACCAAAAATGCTCAAAATAAAGATCCCTCCTCATTGGAAAGCTTGGCATAGAAGGGCACATTTAAGCACAGCTGTGAGCCTGTGTAGCCAATCAGCTCTGAGGAAGATGGTTTTGCCATCACAAGAGTTTAAGGCAAAAAAACACATCCAACGTAAAATTTAAATGTGTTATTATGGGAGCTGTCAAATGAAGTCTCTTATTATGTATAATAACAGTCCAGGAAAATGAGCTTACAGCAGTAAGATTTAGAAGATGCTTCCTTTGGTGAATTTGGGTTTTGAAGTATGGAAACTTTGTTTATACAAAGATATTTTGGGAACAAAAGTGAATATTAGCCATATGCCAATGTCTTAAATCATTCGCTTTCATCAGAAGGGAAGCCTATATATGTTTACATATTTAATTAATACATTTTTATGTGTAACTAAAATTAGCCAGTATGTCAACACAGACAACTTGGTGACTGGATTTGCTTCTATCACGAGTGCCAAGCCTTTGTCCAACTTTACAGAAATTGAGTAGTGGGGTAACGTTGTGTGTCCACTGGGGTGAGTTTGCAAATGACAGGACATGGAAGGGGCAGTGTACTCCTGGAGCTGAGGTGGGGACTGTGCCTGGCAGTTGACCGGGAGGCGGGAGATTTGATGTCGGCCTTAGCCATACAGGTGCTGGGAGCTGCCACTAAGCCACGCTTTTGTTCACTTTCTGCATTTACCTTTGTTCCCTCGGCCACACCAAAGGTGTGGTCAGTGGTCATGACATAATATTTGTTTCTAAACTCCAGCTAAACAACTGAATAAGTGACTCTGCATAGTGTTGGACTGAGTTGGGAAAATAAGGAATCTCTTCTGCTTTAAGGGAAACTGCTCATGAGGTACAGTGTACACTACTTGGGTACAATAAAAGCCCAGACTCCACTACTGTATAATACATACATGTAGTGGAATTCAACATGTACCCCCAAATACATTCAAATAAAAATGTAAAAAAACACTAAACAATGCAGCCTAATTGTATGTACCCTTATGTTCATCCAAAATAAACAAATAGTCCCACCCCCAACTCCGTAAGTTCTTTTCCCTCCAAACAATTACAACTGTTTGTGAACTTGTCTATGATTTCTTTAAAGAATTTTTTTTTTTTGTACAGACAGAATCTCACTTTATCACCCTCGGTAGAGTGCTGTGGCGTCACAGCTCACAGCAACCTCCAACTCCTGGGCTTAGGCAATTCTCTTGCCTCCGCCTCCAGAGTAGCTGGGACTACAGGCGCCCGCCACAACGCCCGGCTAGGTTTTTTTTGCAGTTCAGCTGAGGCCAGGTTTGAACCCGCCACCTTCGGTATATGGGGCCGGTGCCCTAGTCGCTGAGCCATAGGCGCCGCCCACTTTTAAAAATTTTAAAATGGCTCGGTGCTTGTAGCTCAAGTGGCTAAGGTGCCAGCCTCATACACCAGAGCTGGCGGGTTTGAATCCGGCCTGGGCCTGCCAAACAGTGACGGCTACAACCAAAATAAAATAGCTGGGCATTGTGGCAGGCGCCTGTAGTCGCAGCTACTTGGGAGGCTGAGGCAAGAGAATTGCTTAAGCCCAGGAGTTGGAGGTTGCTGTGAGCCCTCTACCCAGGTCAATAGCTTGAGGCTCTGCCTTAAAAAAAAAAAAATTTAAAATGTATCTCTTTTTTTTCTCTGTATTTCCCTTTTCATCCATAAAACAAGACATCTTAACCTGGGATTTGTAAACCCAAGAGACTGCATATAAGAATGTGTGCATTTGAGTGTAAATGCAGTCTCCCCACCCACTAAAAAATAAGCCATGTCTTCCAAAGGCCTGTGCCTCACTTCCCCGTTCTCCAGTTATTAAGATCCTCTTATTGCCCTAGATTTTAATTCACCAGGACCAGAAGTCTCTTACTCTAGATGTGGCCAAAAAAGGCTGAGTTTTAGAGTTGCCAGAGTATAAACCTTCCACAAATTATTCAGCCTTTCAGTTTTCTGTTCTCTAAAAGGAAGGCAATACTATCTTCCCCATATGTTTCTTCTAAGAAATAAATGAAATAATAAATATTAAATAGCTGACCCCTGGAAGATGACGGTAGTAGCTGACTCATCAATACATAAAGGGACTTCCATGGTTCCACCTTAGAATGATCTACTGAGGACCTAAGAGTAAGAAACGGAGTCACAGTTCTCTGGGCAGAAAGAACCTCTTCTATAGCGCAGCTACTGAGGGGAATCTCTGTGGATTTTTAGTAGCAGAGCACCCCGCTATGGCCGACCTCTGGGATCTGTTATGTGCCTCATTGTTTTTGAGCACCCTCAGCCTTGGCTACTCTTGGAAACCATTTATACAGCACATTCCTAGGCCCTGGAGGTGAGAAGCTCTTCTCTCAGAAGAGAAGGAAAGGCACAGTTAATCTCTCATAGATCAAATGGTGAATAACATTTTATACTACAGACATTTCCAAAGAGGTCTCTTCGTGCAAAGCCTTGGCTTAGGAGCTCACCCGCCTTGCACAGAATGTAAGGGTAGGAAACCTTCTGAATTAGACCTCAGCGGTGGATTCGAATTCTCTTGTGCAAGTTTCTTGTGTTAAGTGATTTAATCTCTTTAAGCAGTTTCTTGTTTGTAAACTGAGGGATAAGAATACTATTCCTTTCATGGGCTTGTTGAAAATTTAATGAAATTATTCATTTAAAATTCTTAGCACATATTGCAGATAAATGTTATAAATAAATAAATAAATGTTACCTATTATTATTGTTAGAGGTAATCTTTACTTTTTGGAGATGTGAGCAATAAGAACTCGCATATATCTTCAAGATCATCTTTAAAATTATTTAGAGTCAAATAAGACTTTTTTTTTTCGAGTCAGAGTCTCTGTTTCCTGGGTAGAGTGCAGTGGCATCACAGCTCACGGCAACCTCAAACTCCTGGATTCAAGTGGCCCTCTTGCCTCAGCCTCTCAAGTAGCTGGGATTACAGGTGCACAGCACAACACCTAGCTAGTTTTTTTATTTTTAGTGGAGACGGTCTCAGTCTTGCTCAGGCTGGTCAGGAACTCGGAGCTCAAGGGATCCTCCTGCCTGTGCCTCCCAGAGTGCTGGGATTATAGGCGGGTAGTCAGTTTTCCCAAGTGTCAGGACACCAGGACCAAAATTCCATAAAAGTCTTCCCCTCCCTAAAAATGCAGTATGGTATGGACTTAAGTAATATAGACTTGTGAAATTTCAATTCCAAATACTGACATAAATTATGATTTTATAAAAAGTCTGCATGGAAAGCAAAGGAAAGAAAAAAAAAGCCTTATTTCTCTTGGAAGCAAGAAAGTAGTCCTCCCGTATGGGGAATGTAGACTATGCTGGGCAGAATGAATCAAGCTTTCAATCAACAGCCGGAGCCGACTGGATAATTGAGCGCGCTGAGACTTGAGTCTGTTACATCATTTCTCACCAGACATGCTCTCATCACTTTCCCAGCCCGGGCCCCTGCGCTGCACAAGTACATTCACCGACCTGCGCGTTTCCAGCCCCTTGCTCCACAGGCCGGTCTGCGCGGGCGCAGCGCCTGCTTAGTGCGTCCTCACTGGTCTCCATCCAGATGTTTCCATCAGGATTCACACGGACTGGGTCTCGTCAGCTCCCCGCAGGACGGTGGAATAACGTGGTCCGCGGCGCGTGTGGAAACTGAGGCTCAGGATGCACAGCGCGAGGCCTGCGCCAGGGCTCTTGGACCCCGGGTCCGGCCACCCGCCCAGGCCGGGAGGACAGTCACCCGCCGGGACCTCGCCGGCCCTAGGGTCCAGCTGGGTCCCGGGCTCTCCCGCCTCCTCTGGTGACCAGGTCGTTCCCAGCCCGCCCACGAGAACCGCAGGGGCGCAGCACACCCGGGTTTAAGGGAGAAGTGACCGGAAGGGCTGGGCTTTTAAACAAACGAACACTTGCCCTCCGTGCTCTCTGGTAAGGCCATTGTCGTCACTCTCTTCATTATGAGGATTTCTAAAGAGAGAGAGCATACGTTTTCAGTTTAAGAACCCGCTTGCAAATGAGTGGAAGATTCCACCACCAAGAAAGGAAAAGGCTCCAAACCGCGGAATCCTGGAGAGGGTGGGTGGTGGGTGGTGGGAACCTCCGGGCCGGGGGCAGAGCCCTGCCTGTCCTTTCAGACCCGCCCGCCTCCTCCCTTCTGTCATTTTCGGGCAAACCCTGTCAGCTCTACCTTGGAGACAGACCACGTTGTGCGCTCCCACCTGCGCGTCCTGGCGCACCACCTCGCTGCCCCTCCGTCCTCTTCCGTGGTCTTCCAATCAGCACTCGTGATGATACTTCAAAGACGTGACGTGGATGGTGCCCATCCCCTCAGCCGGGTTCAGGCCAGCCCTGACAGTGCCCACGAGGACCGTGGGATCTGATCTCACCTCTCTGCTGTCCAGCTCCTGCTACTCTCCATTCCTCCTCTGCTCCCAACACACAGCCCTGTCCCTTTCTGGATCACACCAGGCACACTCCTGCCCCAGGACCTTTGCACTGGCTGTGCCTTTTGTCCAGAATACTTTGTCTCAGAGTTCGCAAGCCTCAGTCCCTCCCCGCCTCCATCAGGTCTTCACCCAGTGCTACCTTCTCAGCGAGGCCCTACTTAATGAAAATTGTACCCTATCATCTTTCTGGTCCCCTTTCCTGCACTCATCACCAATTAACACATATTTTCTTTCTTTCTTAATTTGTTGTCTGTCTTCCTGCACCACAATGTAAGCTCCAGAAAGGCAGGCAAGTGTGTCTACTTTGCTCATGGCTGTATCCCTAGAACCCAGAACACAGTAGGGTTAATTAAATATAATCTAGCAGTTCAGCCCTTTTATTGCATAGAAAAAGAAGCTAAGGTCTAGACGGATTAATTGAGTTTTCCAGGGTGCCCACTACTGGTGAGGGTCAGAGTGGGGGGCCTGACTCTCAGTTTAGTGATTCTTTCTCCACAGACCAGCGTGTTCTGAGCGATGTTTAGCACTGACATCACAGTCCACGTTCAAGGCTCAGCACAGCAAATACTAGTAGTGAGAGAAGCCCAGGTCAAGTCCTGGAGAGTGTGAGTGGGAGAATGATAGAGTGACAGGCATGGCCACACATGCACACACACGCACGTGCACTCACACAGGTGCACACACACAGACATGTACACACATGCAGGCACTCACATCCTCACACGTGCATGCAGTGCACACACCCACATGCTCACATCCACACACTCACACAGTGTGTACACACATGCACACTCACACAG
>CAUYRH010141120.1:0-17338 GCA_963574655.1 Perodicticus potto
ATTAAATCATAATTGTGTACATTGGTGCAATCATAGGGCAGAATGTGCTTCATATACAATCAGAAACATTTTGATCGTACTGTGAGAGATAGCCTTCATGGCATTTTCTTAATCACTATATAAAGACATTGATATTCTACATTTAATAAGTTTCAGCTACCTGGTGTCTGTTTAGATATCCTGTGGGCATGTTTGGGGCTAATCAGCTAGTGAGCAGGGTGACTGAGACAGGGCTCATTTTACACCAGTGTGGAGAGGCCTTTCTCTAAGATGAGGCCGTTTCTCTGGAGCAGTATCCTCCAGTTGCTTAGGAGGAGCTGTAGGCTGATCCTGGGAATGAGTGAAGTGGGTGCTGAGTGGCCCCTGTTCACTGTGCAGATTTCCTTGTTATCCCTGTTTGCATCCCAGACCTGTCCACCTGTTTTACCAGTGAGCCTGTGGCCTCCAGAGTCTGGAGACTCTTGTTTGGTTCTTTAGACCCTAAGTCCCTGGGGTTTGATCTTGACTGCAGTTTGAGGGGGTGGGAGTGGAAAGGGAAGTGGGCATTTGGCCATCTCGACTGGGGATGTCAACTGAGGCCACACTTTCACACACAGATGTTAAATCCAAGCCTCTGACTCTTCCTCCACAGCCCACCCGCCTGCCTAGATGCTCCCTGCGCACAGTGGCGTTGGCTGTCCCTATGTCCACTCGCCCTTCCCAAGATTTTGTTGAAATTTTCACCTGCCATTGTCTCGCTGTTTCTTAATTTTGCCTTTTTTTCAAACACCAGGATAGGCAGTAGGTACTTAACCAATGACAACTCCTCATTCAGACCCACATTTACTCCTCCCCAGAGTCTGACCACAGCCAGAGCTGCCTTACTCCTCTGCCTATCTCTCCAGCCCAGACTCCCCAGCTAGTCTTGGAGGGTCCCTTCCCTTTGTTTTGACAAGTCCCCAGGAGCATAGTCAGGTGCTAACCTATTGCCACACATCTCACTGACCTAGCTGGGTGCCTTGGCTCAGGGGCAGGAGGGGAGTCTGTTCTTTTCCATTAAGTGGAGAAAACTAAGGCAAAGTTTCTCAGTGAGGACACCTATGTGTCCCGCCAGGGCTCACTCCAAAGGCCCACATTCACGCAGTGAAAGGGGTTCTAAAGTCCTGATGAAACATCGGGAGGATAGAACCATCTCTAGTGGCTTTAACAGATCCCAGATGACACCAGGTACAGCCTAGTAGAAAGCTCTGGGACAATATATTGGAAAAGTCCAAGTAGGAATTTTCTTCTAGTTGGGAAAGTGAGCTTTACTCTGGTGGTAGTGAGCTGTGCTCATGGAAGGTGTGGAGGTGAGGGTGGCTCTTCCTCCTTACAGGTGGCTTATGTCACTCACCCAGCTTTCATGTTGAGTGTGCATAAAATGTATAACAGGGAGCCTTACCGGTAGATACTCAGTTAGCGTCCCTTCCCTTTTGGGGAACTTTGAGGGCTATAAAAGGGTCTGAGGAGTGGTCCTTGCCTGGTTACGGAGGTGTGCTTGCCACCTGGGAACAGCAGGAACAGCTACAACACAGACTAGTGAGTGGACCTGGGCTGTGTGGATGTAGGCAGCTCACTTAAGAGCTTTCTATGAAGCCATTTGTGGGACAGAGAGAATATACCAGCTGCTCCAACCCGCAGGCAAGTTGGGGAGCAAGAACCGGATGAAAGCGCTTTTTAAATGTAGAGCAACATCTGGGAGCTCAACAAACACATTAGATCACTGGTTCTCAGCCTCAGCTGCCCAGTAGAGTCACAGGGGAACCTGGGCAGAGCCTCGGCCCAGGTTGTGCTCCCAGCCGTCCTGCAGTAATCACGCACGTGTCCTTCCTCGTCCTCCTCCTCAGCCCACTCTCACTGTACACGTATACAGAATACCTAAAGAATACCTCAGATTAAACAGAGAATATATGATTAAATTTTAATGTTGCAGAAAATTATTATGCAAACGACTTCAATCTCACAGAGAACTTTTAATAACTTCCAGAATAACGACTCCCTACAATTTCTACCATAAAAATAAACTCTATCAAGGTACTTAAATAAGAGCTTCATTTTCCATGTACCTACAAATAAACACCTTATTTAGCTCAGGAAAAAACTGTTTAAGAGGCAAAAACCCAAGATCTGACATTGAGAGAGCATACCCACTTCCCTCCAACTGACATGTCGCAAGAGATTATTGCAGACACAGTCCCCGCTGAGACTGCAGTGGAGAATAGGATTGGCTGGTGTGGTCCACCTGTGACAGCCAGCAAGGGCCTCTCTCCCCAACCCTTGTCTAGGAGGAACGATCAAAGTCTTGCTTTGTCAGACTCAGCCTTCCTAGGTTTCTAGTCTGTGCAAATTTTTTAAGGGAGACTCTTGAAATGGTTAAAAGAAACTGCACCTGTGTTTCTACCAACAGGATGCTCAGAGTGCTAGGGGATGTCACCGCTCAGAGGTCACACTTGTGAAGGTTGTAGACGGGTGGAGGGTGTCAGAGGGAATAGCATGTGGGAAGAAGAGGGTTTCTTTGCCCAGAGGCTCATTCCACAGATCAAAAATGCTGCTGATATCATCGGAAGCCTAATTCTCCTGCTAGTGTGTACACATTGTATTCTGAAATTGTCAGGGTGCCTGAGTTCAGAACTGGACCGGGTGATAGCCTGGGTGAGGTGGGGTCGTGCACACCCTGTGCTAGAATATGTACCTGAAGTGTGTTCCTACTTGAATTCTGTTCTCTAGGGATATTGTTTAAGTAAAGCTTTCACTGCAATTACTGACCTTTGGAAAGTATTTCTAATGAGGGTGCCAAGTTCAGTAATTACTTTCAAGACCTAATTCTTTGATGAAAATAGAAAACTGGATTTTTTTGAAATAGTCACGAAAGTAGATGTTTTAATAGAAACAAGATTTATTTTGTTCCAAACCTTCATTTTCCAAAATTACTGTGAACAAAGTATTTCACTGGGCTCTGTCTTTTGAGAATTAACCAAAACATAGCGTTAGATCCAAATGAGCCTGGGCAGGAGAAGACACTGTGTCCCCAGTTGATACATCCTCTGTCCTATCTCTGACATGTTCTCTCCACTTTCTAGAGCCACACGCCCTGGGAGGAACCACCAGGTGAGAAGCCCTGTCTCTCTCACGGCCAGAAAGCTTTCCACACTGGGCCAGCTCAGGGGCCATGGCCCAACACTGGCAGGGTGACACGTACCCTCCCCAGGGAGGCTCCTGCACTGCCTGGGAGCATCCCTCGCTGCCCACCTATCAGCTTGGATGACCTGTGGCTGGAGAAGACACAGAGAAAGAAGTTGGAGAATCAGTCCCAGGCTGAAAGGAGAATGCACACAGGGGCAGTGCACGACGACGGAGTGAAAGTAAGTAGTCCATGGCCCAGGCGTACTTGGGTGTGACCAGGGCCCCCTCCTCTGCTGCTGCCTGTCATTTCCTGGGCTTCCCCCTGCGCTCTCTCCTGTGCTGAGCCCTCTGGATGACAGCACGTTGCATAGGCCCTCCATACAGGAGAGACACCTGTCTATGAGTATGGTGAGAGTGAGCTGGAGGAAGAGGAGGAGGAGGAAGGATGTGCATGACAGCTGCACTAAGGCTGGGAGCACGACCTCGGGCTGAGGCTCTGCCCAGGCTCCCCAGTGATTCTACCAGGCTGAGAACCACTGCTGTAATGTGTTTTGTTGAGCTCCCAGATGTCTCTCTACATTTAAAAAGTGCTTTCACCTGGTTCTCACTCCTCAACTCACCTGTGGTTTGAGCAAGCTGAACTCTATCCTACAGATGGCATTGTAGAAACTCAGAGAGCTTAAGGGAGCTGCCTGCATCCACACAGCCCACGTCCACTCCTAGTCTGTGTTGTATCTGTATTGTGTCTGTCTCCTCCTGGCCTACAGGAGAGACACCTAACAGTGTGTCCTTTGTAGCCACAGAAGCCAGTGCACCCTGTTCCTTCTCTGTGTGTCTCTGCCTGTGGCCTTCCCTACCCAAGGCAGCAGAGAAATGGAAGGTGGGCTCCCTGCCCTCAGGGACCTCATCATGGTGACTGCCGTTTAGTAGGTACCTACTGTGTGCCAGGCACTCTGATAGACATTAGCATGTCCTGTCACAGAGGTGCAGGACATTTTGATATGACAATCTTAACTAAATTAATTAAATGTAATTGTGTTATCATAATTTTGTCTTTAGGGACATTTTGACACAGTGATTTTTTGCCTGAAACTGACAGCCTATTAAAAAATGATTTAATGGCATAGATATCAGACCTTCTATCTAATCTTTGGCAAGAGTTGTCTTGTTCTTTCCCTTTATAAATAGCAACATTTTTATTATCAGGTATTTGTGGAGTATACATCTCTGAGCTGCACCTCATCCCTGAGTACTCTCTTTTTTAGAATTGAGGTGAAATTCACAAAACATAAAATTAACCACATGAAAGTGAACAACTCACAATATTTTGAAAGCATCACCTCTGCCAAGTTCCAAGATATTGTCATCACCTCAAAAGGAAAACCCACACTCATTAAGCAGTTACTAGCCATTTCCCCCTTCCCAGACCCCAGCAACACTGACCTTTCTGTCCATATAGCAGATTTACCTATGCTGGACTTTTCATATAAATGGATTCATACAACACGTGACCTTCAGTGTTCATCCATGTTGCAGTATATATCAGAACTTCATTCATTTTTATAGCTAAATAATATTCCTTATGTGAATATACAGCATTTATTTTAATTTCATTATCCATTCATCTGTTGATAGACATTTGGGTGGTTTCTACCTTTTGGCTATTATGAATAGTACTGCCAGGACTGGTATATAAATTTTTGTTTGAATACATATTTTCAGTCCTTTTGGATATATACCTAGGTGTGGAGTCACTGGACCATATGGTAATTCTATGATTAACTTTTTAAAGGAATCACCAAACTGTTTTCCACAGTGGCTGTACCATTTTCCATTCCAACCAGCAATGTATGAGGACTGGAAGTTTTCTACATCCGCCCCTCTAGCATTTGTTTCCTGTTTTGTGTTGTTTTGTTGTTGTTGTTGTTCTTTCAATCATACCATAATACTGGGCATGAGTGGTACCTCATGTGGTTTGATTGTCATTTCTCTAGTGAAGGGGGTGTGGTGGCTCACGCCTGTAATCCCAGCACTCTGAGAGGCTGGGGTGGGTGGATTGCTTGAGCTCATGAGTTTGAGACCAACCTGAGCAAGAAGGGGACTCCATCGCTACTAAAAATAGAAAAAAAATAGCCAGGCATTGTGGTGGGTTCCTGTACTACCAGCTACTTGGAAGGCTGAGGCAAAAGTTTCTCTCAAGCCCAAGAGTTTGAGGTTGCTGTAAACTATGATGCCATGGCACCCAACCAGGGTCACAGAGTGAGCCTTTGTTTAAAAAAAAATACATTTTCTAGTGAAATATTGATCATATTTTCATATGTTTTTGCCCATTTATATATCTTCTTGATAGAAATGCCTATTCAAATCTTTTGCCCATTTTTCAATTGGGTTGTCTTTTTGTTGTTACGTTTTGAGTTCTTTATATCTCCTGGATACTAGACTCTGATCAGATATGTGATTTGCAAATATTTTCTCCCATCTGTGGGTTGTCATTCACTGTTTTGATAGTGTCCATTTATGTACACAAGTTTGTAATTTTGATGAAATCTGTTCATCTTTTTTCTTTTCTTGCTTGTGCATTTCATGTTATATCTAAGAATCGATTACCAAACCCAAATAATGAAATTTACTTCTGTTTTCTTCTAAGGGTTTTGTACCTTTTTGCTCTTACCTTTAGGTCTGTGATCCACTTTTATTTAGTTTTTGTATGGTGTGAAGTAGAAGTTTAATTTTAATTTTCTCCATGTGGCCATCTAGTTGTCCGTGCACCATTTTCTGAAGAGAGTATTCTCTTTGAATTGTCTTGGTGCCTTTGTCAAAAATCAGTTGATCTAAATGCAAGGATTTATTTCCAGACTCTTAATTCTATTCTGTTAACTTACATGTCTATCTAAGTCAGTAACACTGTTTTGATTACCATAGCTTTATAGTAAATTTTGAAATTGGGATGTATGTGAGTCCTCTTTTTTTTTTTCCCATGGACAATGTTGGCTATTTTTTGAATCTTACAATTTCATATGAATCTTAGGACAATTTATCCATTTCTGCACACACACACATACACACACGCATCCCAAAAAAAGGCTATTGGGATTTTGACAGGATTGCATTCAATTTGTAGATTACTTTGAGAGTTATGAGTTACTATTAAAAATAAGCCTAATTCTATACCCTATCATATATCATACTATACTAGAGTATACCATGGAAAGCATTACCATACTAATAATATTAAGTCTTTGGATCCATGAACACTGGGTGTTTTTCCATTTTTTAGGTGGTCTTTGATTACTTTCAAGCAGTGTTTTGTAATTTTCACTGTACCGATCTTGAACATCCTTAAATTTTTTCTTAAGTGGCTGGAAAGGGTAGCTCACAACTGTAATCTCAGCACTTTGGGAGGATGAGGTAGGAGGATTTCTAAAGGCCATGTATTCTAAACAAGCCTGAGACTTGTCTCTACATGAAAAAAAAATAGTCGGGCATGGTGGTACACACCTGTAGTCCCAGCTCCGTGGGAGGCTGAGGAAGGAGGGTGGCTTAAGCCTAGGAGCTGTAGTGAGCAATGATTGTGCCATTGTACTTCAGCCTAGGTGACAAAGCTAGATGCTGTCTCTAAAAAAATTTTTCCTAAGTATTTTATTCCTTTTGATGACATTGTAAATGGAACCTTTATAAACTGCATTTTGGGATTGTTCATTGCTAGAGTATAGAAATACAACTGATTTTGTTTTTTGATCCTGTATCCTTCAACTTTGCTGAATTCATTTATTCTAAGAATATATGTGTGGAGTATTTAAAAATTTCTACATTTAACCTATAAAAATAGGTAGTTTTACTTTTTTCTTTCCAGGTTAGATGGCTTTTTATTTTTTTTTTTATTAAATCATGGTTGTGTACAAATGCAATCATGGGGTACAATGTGTTGGTTTTATATACAACTTGAAATATTTTCATCAAACTGGTTGACATAGCATTCATGGCATTTTCTTAGTCATTGTGTACAGATGGCTTTGCTTTATGTTTTCTTTCTTACTTTCTCTGACTAGAATTTATAGTACATTGTTGAATAGAAGTGGTAAAACTGGGCTTCCTTGTAAACTTGGTGCCCCCTGCTGTCACTCCGCTGCTCTCCTGTGTGCTCTGTAACAGTCTTAAGTGTTTAATGTGTTTTACTTGAAGTTAAAAAATAACCATATTTTGGAATATGGAATTGAAAAGTGTATAGACTGCCATTTAACTAAAATTGTACACTGCGTTCACAAACCTATTTTATGATATGTATAATATAGTAAAACTTTTACAGTAAATGATGTTTGTCTTTATCTTAATTTTTGTTTAATTAGTGTATTTCAGTATTACTATCAAGTCCGTATGGAGTTTATGGTATAGAATAGGATGTAGAATTAGTTAGGCCTATTTTTAATAGTAACTCTCAAGCAACCAGAATCTGGATATTTATATGGAATCTGCCAATCCCCATGGGTGCTGGATAATGGGGAGATTACTGCACTTGCCTTCACACTTACCAAGATGGCTAGATTAAATATGTACACTTTTTGTGCATCAATTATACCTCAATTTAAATAATGATTTAAGACATTCATGAGAAATGGGATAGTTACAAAGGTGGGGAACATGAAGCCTTAAGGTGAAATGTGGCCTTCTGGGTCCTTAAGTGTGGCCTGATGACTAAATCCAAATTTCACAGAACAAATCCTTTTATTAAAAGGGGTACAGAGAAAGATGAAGTTTTTCCTGTCTCTTGTGATGCTTCAAAAACAATAATCTTGAAATTAGAAGGCTGCAGGTCCTCCATTCCTGGTACCCCAATTCCTGCCCATCCCATGTTTTTTTTTTTTTTTTTTTTTTTTTTTATGACAGTCCAAGCCTGTATTTTGTCACTATTTCCTTGCTGTTTAGAGAGCTTCGTTTAGACATCCTTTAAGAGTAGGTTTGCTAACAATAAATCTTTTACTTCTCCTTCAGTTGTAAGTGTCTTTCTTTCCTGTTCATCCTGAAGGAAGGAAGATACTGACTTGGTGATTAATGTTTCTTTTCTTTCAGTATTTACAAACTGTGGGGCCACTTACTTCTGTCCTGTGGGGTTTCAGATGGCAAATCCATTGCCATTAGAATTGGTGGTACCATATAAGTAATGCGTATTTTCTCTCTGGCTGCTCCCAAGTGTTTTTTTCTTTTTCTTTAGTTTTCAGAAGAAATTATGATGTGTCTTAGAAAACATTTCTTTGGATTTACTCTATTTGTGTTTCACTCAGTGTCTTAGCTTAGGCTGCTATCACAAATTACCATAGCCCGGGCAGCTTAAATAAGAAACATTGATTTCTGACAGTTCTGAAGGATGAGAAGCAGCCAAGATCAAGGTGCTGCTGGGTTCGTGTCTGGGGAGGACTCTCTCCCTGGCCGCTTTCTTGAAATGTCCTCACAGTGGAGAGAGAGGGTATGTGTCTCGAGTCTGTTCTAATAAGGGCACTAATCCTGTTGATGGGGGCGCTTACCTCCAAATACCACTTTGGATGAGAGCTTCAGCATCTGGATTCTAGGAGGCACAAACATTCAGTCTGTAACACTCAGCTTTTTTAATTTGCAGTTTTGTCTTTCACCAAAATTGCCAGTTTTTAGCCATTATTTCCTTGACTGCCGTTTCTAGTCCATTTTCTGCCTTGTCATCTTGTGGGAATGTGCCATTTGGCTACTATCCCACATGTCTCTGAGACAGTTTATTTTGTCTCAGTCTGTTTTCTCTCTTGTTCAGAATAGGCAGATTCTATCAACCTATCCTCAGGTTCACTGACTTTATCCTCTGCCACCTACACTCTGCTACTGAGCCCATCCTGTGGGCTTTTTGTATTAGTTATAATTTTCATTTCTGTGCTTGCCATTTGGTTCTTTTTCACAACTTCTTTTTCTTTGCTGAGATTTTCTATTTTTTAATTTCTTTCAAGAAAATGTGTAGTAGCTTGAGCATTTGTATGAGCCTTTTACCTGCCAGGTAATCCAGCAAGTTGTTCATGTCAGTGTTGGTATGTCTTTGGCACATTTGTTGTCTTTTCTCATTTATTTTTGTGATTTTTCTGTTTCTTGGTGTCATGAGTGATTTTTATTACATGCAGTCCCCAGGTTACTAATGAGATAGGTTTTATAGGTCTGTTCTTAAGTTGAATTTGTATGTAAGTTAGAACAGATACATTTACCTATTACCTGTAATAGTGTCCTGTTGTAGGTGCACGTCATATGTCAGTTAGATATTTATAACTTAGGGACTTACTACAGTAGCCTCCATTCATTAGTGTGAGTTGTACGGAAGTTGGATGTTTATTACTTGTACGGAAGTTGGATGTTTATTACTGCCTGTACATTTTGGATGTTACAATGCTCTGTATCCTATTTTATCTTCTTTCTTTTTAAAGCAGGGACTCCCCCTGGTGAAGGCTGGGCATTGACTCTCAGCTTCATTGCAACTGGGTAGGGTGGGGGTTCTGCTCCCTGCTGGGCCCTGCTGACATCTTGCTGGTCAAAGTGGGACACTAACTCTATCACTTCATTGTTTCCAAGAGGACAAGTAAGATCACCTCCCTGCTGGGCCCTAATGACACTTGGAGGGGAGGACAAAGGGAGTGCCCACTAATCCTGCCTCTCCTCGCTTGGCTCTGCATCATGTAGGCTGGGTGTGGACAGTCATCTCTCCAAGCCTTTTTGATACCAGGGTGGAGAGAGACTGCAATAGTGGCTAGCCCTGATTTACACAGCATCGTTCAGTTTTGTCCATGCCAGGGGCTGAAGATGCACCCTGATCGCACTCCTCCGACACTGGAGTGGTGGCAGTTCAGCTCACCATCGGACCCTCTGACATAACCCTGTTGGGGAGTTGAAGAATGCCTCCTTCTATCAGGCAAGAGATGGAAAATCACCTCCCTACTCAGACAGCCAACACTGTCCCAGGAGGGAATCAGAGTGCTGCCTACGTCTACCAGGTATGGGATGGAAGATCAGCTGCCCACTGGGTTCCACTGACACTACCCTGGCAGGTGAACTGGGTCACTACTGCCTGTTTCCCCCATGTAGAGGGTGGAGGATTAGCTCCCTGCTTTGCCCTGCAGCACCACCCTATGTGGAAACTGGAGTGCCACCAGCTTCTACCTGTCATGGAATAGAAGCTCCTCAGCTCCAGTGACACTGTTGGGTGGGAAAAGGAGAGTACTGTATGCTTCCGCCAGGTGGAGGGTGGGAGATCAGCCCTCTGATTGGCCCCACTTTCATTTTACACTTTCTTTGTCCCTCTTGGTCCAAGGTAACAATCATTTGTGCATTGTAAGATAACAGGTGAGGATTAGGGTATGTGTGCGGGTGAGACTATTCTTTATGCCAGTGATTTTGCTGGCATAAAATTCTCAAGACTTGTGTGAGTTCCCTGTGTATGTCATTGGGATTCATTCCATCAGGCAGGAGACTCCCATGGGTCTTTCCTAGATGATCCTACCTTTGTTCTGGCTTCTTCTGGGATGGCTGAGGAGATCTATAGGTCACATGCTTAGTGTCTTCAAAGATCTTTTTGTATGACTAAATAACTTATTGATATTTTTGAGGTATTAGCAAAAGTTTGGCCAGCCACTCTCTGCCTTTTCTCTAGACCAAGTTTCCTGAAAGTAAATTGCTTGATGTTAGCATCTTGCCATTTGGAAAAGCTGAAAATTCTCAAATCATCAAGCCCCAGTCCTTGTTATTAAGATTTCTATCATCAATTAATCTTTCCTCTTGTGTTTTACTATAAGCAGCAAGAAGAAACCTTCACACATTGTGTTGAACCTTCACACATTGCCTGGAAATTCCCTCTGCCAAGTGCATCATGTACCCGTTCTTCTTCCCACATAACCAGGACACTGATCCTGCCGAGCTTCCTGCCACTGCGTTATGAGCAGCCTCTTTTCTCCAGTTTCCAGTAAAATGTTCCTCATTTCTTTCTGAGCCCTCGTTAACCTCACTAACAGCACCTTTAATGTCCATATTTCTGCTAACAGTCGGTTCACAACAATTCTCTAGGGCAAATTATGTGTTCCCCTCTTGCTCCTCACACCCTTCCCTGCCTGCACTGGCCGGCCTCACCTCAATATCAGTATTTCTACCAGCCCTCTGTTCAAAGGCATCTAGACTTTTTCTTTTATGCTCTTCAAGATTCTGCCAGCCTCTACCCCCCATGGCCCATCTCAAGTCACTTCCAGATTTGTTATAGCTACACCTTGCTTCCAGGTACCAAAATCTCCACTGGTTTCCTTTTTCTGACATAACCAGTTACTCCAAATCTAATGGCTTAAAACCACACAAACTTGTTACCTTACAGTTCTGTAGGTTAGGAGTCTGATACAGCTCTCACCAAGTGAAAGTCATGGTATTGGTGAGGCCATGTTCCTTTCTTGAGCCTCTTGGGAAGAGACCATACCGGTGTGGGTGCCAGCTTCAAGCTGTCCACGTCCTGGGCTTGTGAGTCCCATGCGCAACACTGTGTCTCTCTGATAATTCTTCAGTAGTCACATCTCCTTCTGACTCTGGAAAATGTTCATTTATGAATTCTTGTGATTAGATTTTATATACCAAGACAATGCAGGATAATCTCCTCAGCTCAAAGTCTTTCATTTCTTCTGCAGCGTCAATTGCGCATTGTAAGACAACAGGTGAGTATTAGGGTATGTGTGCAGGGGACACTATTCTTCCCAGAACAGATACTGTTTTTCTAGTCCTTTAGCTGGAGGAAACAAGATTTTGCTTGGCACTTTTTTTGCTGTGTCTTTTGTTGCTTCTGGACTGGAGGCTTCTGCACTGCTATGTCCAGGATATATGAGAGCCAGAAAGGAAAGCCTGTTGCTTCTCAAGTCCTCAGTTCTCCAGATATCCCACCTTCTTCCCACTTGCCAGGGTCTGCCTGCATTTGTTTGTTGTGTTATACATACATAGGGATTTGAGGTGAAAGAGAAAGGATGTCGGAAGAATGGGGCTACTCCATCCTAGCAGAACCAAAAGTCTCCAGAGGTTTAGTTTTTACGAACCAGGCTGTATTGGAGACCCCAAGATAAATTTGGTGATTTGCTAGGAGGACTCATGCAGCTCATTAATAAGGCAGCACAGTGAAAGGCTGTACAATGGGACCGAGAGGGAAGAGATAATGGAGTCTGGAGAAGTCATCCCTTCCTTACACTTTCTCTCCACATGCTTCTTTCTCCAGCATAAAAAAAAAAAAAAAAAAAAGGAAAAACCCTACAGTAACAGGCCCAATGATTATGTCCACGGAAGCCTATTAGTGATTCAGAGCCCAGTGTTTTTCTAGGAGGCTTGTCCCATGGACAAGCTCTGCCTATCATATACCAATATTCCGGACTCTCAGAAGGAAAGCAGGCATTCAGCAGAAAGCACATTGTTTGTACAGTCTAGGGACAGTGAACCATCTTTATCACTTAGGGAACTGTTCGAGTGCCACGTTTCCAGATGCCAGCCATGGGCCAACTTTACACACAAGCATTTCTAAAGATAGCAGCCTCAGACACGCTATATTGGCACCTTTTAGCATACACGTGACAAATTTATGTGAGATCATATCCTCTAGCACAGCATAAGTGGAAAATGCAAAGAATGAAATGACGAATGAGCTGAGATTCAGAAATGGAGATACTGCCCAACATTAGGTTGCCTTTTACAAAGAGCCATTTGCCTTTTGACTGTAACTTCTGGGGGAAAATTAAAAGGATAGTGAACAATTATGTATGAAGGTCCATGTCAGAGATATAAACTGAACACATTACTTACAAATTAAAAGTATTATTTGTATATTTTTAAGTGACAGTTTTGACGCAGCAGCCACTAAAAACTGGTTATGTCAAAAAGGTCTTGTCAAAAAGGCTGCCTCAGGTCACCCCATGAATGCATCTGGCTTTGAAATCCCAACAATTGTGTGAGTTGGTTATTATGTACCCTACTTACCAGTTGAAGAAGCTGAGTCAGAGACATTAAGAAGCTTGCCAAGGTTTTGAGGGAATAGACTGGCAGAGACTGGATGCGGACGTGTATCTGTGTTCTCCAAAGCCTTTGCTCTCTCTACTTGCAGTTGTGTAGGTACAAATTCATCAATTATGGATGGATGGGATGAGACCGCACATATTTTCTGCTGTAAGCTGATAAATAAAAAACTGTTGGAAGCTGTGCCCACATATGCAGGAGCAGGTGCAGCATATTTGGTGTGACACTTCCCTGGGGCTCGGTCCCCACTGAGAGCCGCAGCTGCCCGAGTCTCTATCCAAGCCAGATATGACTCTACCAGAAATGAGGAAACAGTCCAATTCTCCCTACCCTATTATTCCTTTACATACAATGGTGTTGGCCAAGATTTATATCACCACTGGTGAAGAACTCACTCGAACAGTCAGTGCATTTGGGTTTAAAGGAATATGTACAAATGTTGGGTTCTCACCCACAGGGCCACATCCTTGTAGAAGGGTTGACAGCAAAGTCAAGATCCTGGTGTTCCCAAAGATTATGATTCACTACTTTTTTTTTTGGCGATTCAATTTAGGGTCAAAATGTTTTCCTACATGCTATCTAACAAATAATTAAAGAGTGATTTGCCACTAATTTTGATGAAGATGTTACAAAGCACAGAACTAAGTACAGCCAATCCTCTTTATCTACACAATCCGTATTGGCAAATGTGCTCATGAAAGTTTGTTTGTAATACCAAAATCAATACTCACAGCATGTCCATGGTCTTTCATGGACATTCTCAGAATGGGGAAAAATTTGAGTCCCCCAATGTGCACGTTCCCAGCTGAGGTCCAAGGATGCAGTGCTGTGTCTTCTTATTCCAGCTTTCCTACTGAATCAACGGCCCTTTGCAGACTATTTAGAGCAAAGTAAAAGGTTGTGTGTGTATGTGTGTGTGTGTGCAAGTGTGTTGTGTGTTGTTGGTGATTTTGCTACTTAAAATGCCCCACAGCCCTGAAGTGCTGCCCATTGTGCTATGGTACTTGATGGCTGTGATTTATCTTATGGAGACCGTACATTTGTTATATGAGATTTGTTCAGGCATGAGTTACATTGCTTTGGCCATGAATTCATATTAACAAGTTGACAATATGGTACCTCCAGAAAAAAGAAAATTCACCCGTCTGAGACCATTCTGGAAAGAGCTAAAGTAGCATCTATGGTGTGTGATAAAACTATGGAAAGGATGAGAAAGAGGCTAAAATTATAGATTCATAGGATGCAACTAGTAAAAAAATGTAGTAGAGAGTCTTGTTGTTAGACTGATAGCCCCCCAAAAGTAAGGTATAATACCTGGGGTCGGGATAAATGTTAAACCCTTGCAGCTAATGCTACCTGGCTTAGGTTTTTCTAAAAGTAGCAATATGCTGTGAAAAACATTAAACTTGGGGGCAAGGCAGGTTCTGCAGATCAGGAGGCATGAGAAAAGTTTTTAAAAATACCTCCTAAGTGTTATGCAGAAAAAAGAGTTATGTGGAAAATCAGGTTTTTAATGCTAATGAGGCTGGTTTGTTTTACAAGCATGTTGACAGATGAACCTAGATAATGCCAATACCTTCGCAGTTGACAAAGATGTTGTGACCGGAAGCTCCCAGGAACCTAATTCTGTATTTCCCCTGGGAGCACTAGCTCAGTATCTGCTAATCTAGTGTTTGTAGAGACCTCATGGAGCATAGCTAGCACAAATCATGAGAACTGATCACCTGGAAGACCAGTGCTTCAGGAAGATGATATGCAGGGAAGTGTGGGAATATGTGGATAATGAAGCTTTATAATAATTATAATTTAATGATAATTATAATTTATAATGTACTCATTTATAATAATGAAGTTGTGACTCATTTATTATCTTTGTATTAAAAACTTTTTTCCCTGTGGTTTTGTATTCCCATTCCCAGGATATGTTTACAGAATCACTAAGGGTTTGAACTTGACTCTTTCCATACTGACAATATGTTGTATGGGTGTTTATCAAGGCTCTGTATTGAAAGGACTTTGGGTCAGAAGGTGAAAATATCTAGATCAAGGTATTTTATTTTTACTGATTAAACATACATTTAATAATAACATCACTCATTGAGCACAGGCGTGCCCAGCACTGTTTGGGTGATACCATGGAGAAGTTCAAGGGCACTGGAGACCCCTGGCCCAGGAAGGGGGCTGCAGTGGCCTGGCAATTCAGGTGAGCCTTGTGCTGAGTCCTGAAGGGAGGATCTTAAGCAAGCAAGAGAGTTAGGAACGTGAGGAAGCAGTCAGGGAACACCATTTGTGCAGAGAAAACACCATTTGTGCAGAGGTGGGGTGAATTTTCTTTTTTTCTGGATGTACCATGTTGCCTTCAAGAAATTTGGCTTAATTAGAATATAAAGCATGAGGCAGCCTGGGGGGTGGGGAATGGGACAGAGAGGATAATATGCTCTAGACTCCATGCTAACGAGTTCAGAGGCATCCCATAAAGGAGACAAAAAATTTGTCCAAAGGTTCACATAATGAGTAGGTAGCAGTGGTAGGATTCAAACCTGGGGAGTCTAGCCCCAAGCCCCATGTTTTAACCAGCACATGATACTACATACAATCTCTCTAGGAAAAGGATGGGGACATGTGTTAGAGATAACATCTATTGGATTTGTCGATTATTGGATGTGAGAGGTGATAGAACATTCTGAAAAGTCTAATGTTTCTCTCAAATTCAGGCTGGATTTCAACTAGGAGGCTATTGGCTGAGACAGGAAAGGTAGGGGACCCTGATGTCTCAGCTGGGCTGCTATAACAGAATACTATAAACTAGGTGGCTTCTAAACAATAAAAGTTGAGGACTACTCAGCTATTAAAAGGGATGAAATATCTTTTGCAACAATTTGGATAGAACTGGAGACCATTATACTAATTGAAATATCTCAGAAATGAAAAACAAACAGTATGTACGCAGCACAAAGAGATGCAAAAGACATTGGAAATCAAGAAGGGGAGAGGGTGGGAAAGGGCGAAGGGTAAAAACTTACCTGGTGAGTGATGGGCACATTAAAAGCCTGACTTGAGTCTTATACAAGGTATCCATATAACAAAAATGGTTCGAAATTTAAAAAATGAACACCAAAAACCCCAATGGAAATTTATTTCTCTGAGTGCTGGAGGCTGGAAGTCCAAGATCACAGTGCCAGCAGGGTTGGGTTCTGGATAGCCCTCTTCCAGCTTACAGACTGTCAAGCTCTCACTGTGTCTTCCCATGGCAGAAAGAGCACCAACTAGCTCTCTGGCCTTTTCTTATAAGGACTCTAATCCCATTCACAAGGGTTCTCCCCCTGTGACCTAGTTATTTCCCAAGGGCCCCACCTCCATTGGCCATCACGTAGGGATCAGATTTCAACATAGGATTTTTAGGGGAGCACAAATATTCAGTGCATTGCATCTGAGATATGGGGCTAGGGGTAGAATCATTAATCCCCTTTTGTACTTGTTGAGTCAGAGTTTCATCCAAATGGACAATAACTTGTAAATAGTGTTGGAATTGTGAGTCTAAAAATTAGGGGGAAAGTTCAGGGCTAAAGAAATTAAAGAACTGTGGGAACTCCATGTTTCAGAAGATGAAAAGGAAGAAAGAACACCAAAGCGAATCCTTAGATTCACTTAGAACCAGGAGAGGAGGCAGAAGAATAAGGCCAACAATGAAATGGTCTGCGAAGTCAGGTGCAGCAGTGAGCACTGGAAGTGACCTCCAAGTTCACAACATGAACGTAATTACTGTGCTTTGTCAGAGGGTGCAGAAGTGTGGACGGAAGTCAGCACTGCTGCATGAGGAATGAATGACAGAAACAGGAGTAAAACCAACTCTGTCAAAAAGTGTGAGTGAGAAAATAAGGAAATCTGGGATAAACTAGATTATGTAACCTTTCAGAGGCTCAGTTTCCTCACCTGTTTAGAGATTCTCATATCTTTCTGCCTTACTGAGCTGTTGTGGCGATTAAACAAGACACTTTGAACAGTGTCCACTGAAAACACACATGTGGAAAGTGAACAATGAGCATGATTCAGAGCCACGGAGTAGAGAGAAAAATAAAGACAGGAGTTCTTTTTTTCCTCCAAGGAGCTTTGGTCTAGCTAGGGTGACCACACAATAACAAAATAATGAAACGTGTATTATGGCCTGGTG
>CAUYRH010141121.1:0-18401 GCA_963574655.1 Perodicticus potto
CTCAAAACTGCAGATGCTGGCGTGGATGTGGAGAGAAGGGAACACTTTTACACTGCTGTTAGGACTGTAAACTGATACAACCTTTTTGGAAGGAAGTGTGGAGAACTCTCAAAGAACTCAAGCTAGACCTCCCATTTGATCCTGCAATCCCATTAATGGGCATTTACCCAGAAGGAAAAAAAATCCTTTCTTCATAAGGACACTTGCACTAGACTGTTTATTGCAGCTCAATTTACAATCGCCAAAATGTGGAAACAGCCTAAATGCCCACCAACCCAGGAATGGATAAACAAGCTGTGGTATATGTACACTATGGAATACTATTCAGCCATTAAAAATTGTATTAACCTGGATGGAAGTGGAACACATTATTCTCAGTAAAGCATCACAAGAATGGAGAAGCATGAATCCCATGTACTCAATTTTGATATGAAGACAATTTTGATATAATGACAATTAATGACACGGTGGGGGTGGGGGAAGGGGAGAGCAGAGAGAGAAAGAATGAGGGAGGGGTGGGGAAAGGAAGAGCAGAGAGAGGGAAGGAGCGAGGTGGGTGGGGTCCTGGTGCGTGCCACACCTTTTGGGGGCAAAACACAATTGTAAGAGGGACTTTACCTAACAAATCCAATCAGTGTAACCTGGTTTCTTATACCCTCAATGAATCCTCAACAATAAAAAACTCTTGGGCTCAAGTGATTCTCTTGCCTCAGCCTCTCAAGCAGCTGGGATTACAGGCATCCGCCATAATGCCCAACTATTTTTAAAGATGAGGTCTAGCTCTGGCTCAGGCTGGTCTCGAACCTGTGAGCTCAGGCAATCTGCCCGCCTTGGCCTCCCAGAGTGCTAGGATTATAGGCATGAGCCACCTCACCTGGCATTTCTTTAGCTTTTAAAGGATACAAAAACCTTAAGTAACCACACAGATTCTAAACATATTATAGAAGACATAGATAATGCAATAAAAACAGAAATTTAAACATAAAGCTAAGCATATAACCGTTGGTGGTAAATACAGGACAGAATAAAAATATTAAGCTATTAACACTGACAATATACAAGTATAGAAGTATAGTTGTCAGAAGGCAGAATACAGAAAGAGGGAAGTGTAGGAGCACTTATAACCCCATTTGCCAAAATGGCAAGTTTAGACATCTATGTAAAGAAGATGGATCAAAAAATAAAAGTTTATCGACTCGGTGCCTGTGGCTCAACGGGCTAAGGCGCCAGCCACGTACACTTGAGCTGGCGGGTTTGAATCCAGCCTGGGCCTGCCAAACGACGACAGCTGCAACCAAAAAAAATGGCCGGGCGTTGTGGCAGGCGCCTGTAGTTCCAGCTACTTGGGAGATGGAGGCAAGAGACTCACTTGAGCCCAGGAATTGGGGGTTGCTGTGAGCTTTGATGCCACAGCACTCTCTCCAGGGTGACAGCTTGAGGCTCTGTCTCAAAAAAATAAATAAAAGTTTATCATTTAAAATTATAAATATGGTAAGACTTTCAAAATAATACAAATTAAATATCAAATAATGGCAGAATAGAAGGGGTAGAGAAAGTGAGTTAAATTCTTATTTTTCATATCAAAAAAATCCAGATAATGGGTGGTGCCCATAGATCAGTGGGTAGGGGGCCGGGACATAATACACCGAGGCTGGGGGTTTGAATCCAGCCTGGGCCAGCTAAACAATGACAACTACAACAAAAAAATAGCTGGGAGTTGTGGAGGGTGTCTGTAGTCCCAGCTACTCGGGAGGCTGAGGCAAGAGAATCACTTAAGCCTAAGAGTTGCAAGTTGCTGTGAACTGTGATGCCACAGCACTCTACCCAGGGCAATAGCTTGAGACTCTGTCTCAAAAAAAAAAAAAAAAAAAAAAAAATTGGGCAGTGCTTGTGGCTCAAGGAGTAGGGCACCGGCCCCATATGCTGAGAGTGGCGGGTTCAAACCCAGCCCCAGCCAAAACAATAAAAAGAAAAAAAATCCAGATATTACCTAAAGTTGATAAATCAAGGAACCAAAGTCTAAATATCTTATTTAGTCTCTCTTTTTTTTTTTTTCTCGCCCTTGTTATAGTGCTGTGGTGTCAAAGCTCACAGGCTTAAGATCAACCTCAAACCCTTGGGCTTAAGTGATTCTCTTGCCTCAGCCTCCCAAGTAACTGGGACTACAGGAGCCCACTACAACACATGGCTATTTTTAGAGATGAGGTCATGCTCTGGCTTAGGCTGGTCTTGAACTCGTGAGCTCAGGCAATCTACCTGCCTCGGCCTCCCAGAGTACTAGGATTACAGGTGTGAGCCACCATGCCTGGCCCATTTAGGCTTTTTTTTTTTCTCCATCTTTTTTTTTTTTTGAAACAAAATCTCACTCTGTTGCCCAGGCAGGCTACAGTGCTATGGTGTCATACCTCACAACAAACTCAAACTTTTGAGCTTGAGCAATCCTCTTGCCTCTGCCTCCCAAGTAGCCAGAACTATTCTATTTTTAGTAGAGACGGAGTCTTGCTCTAGCTCAGCCTTGCTGAGCTCAAGTAATCTAACTGCCTCAGCTTCCCAGGGTGCTAGAATTACAGGCATGAGCCACGGAGCCCAGTATATTATTAAGTCTTATGGAAATAGCCATAAGAGAAGCTAAAAACAGAAATAGTGATTTTTTTTTGCAGTTTTGGCTAGAGCCGGGCTCGAACCCGCCACCCCTGGTATATGGGGCCGGAGCCCTACTTCTTGAGCCACAGTGAAGTAATTTTTAAAAATTGACTCTGGACAATAGGGCTGGGGATTGCAAGAAAAGGAAGAAGCAAGAGACTCATGGTTATTCATCATATGCTCTTCATAGCTATTTCTTTTGTTAGGATGTATAAATAATACTCTGATAAAGACTGGCTAAAAAATCTAGAATTCTTCGACTTTCCAAACTATATAATCTTACCTTGATATCTGATCAAACTTAACTGAGCACAGATCATTCCTTTAACCACAAGCAAACCTAAAATGCCTAAGAAACTTGGGAGATTATCTAGTCTGATTTTCTCATTTTCTAGATTAAATGGATACCCAGAAAGTTCTAGTGAGTTACCCAAGTCACATCTCTAGTTGGCGGTAAAATTCAAACTTGAACTCACATCTCCTGCTTCCCAATCAAGGGTTCCATCTGCACCATCAGAGCCCCATCCTTTGTACTAGAGCACAGTCTAACCATTATTTGCTTGGGCTCCTTAACTGCTATCTTATACTACTATGTATATATCTTCAAGTAAAAATGTGGATTTTATTGGGGGTCCAGTGAATTTACATTATAAAATAATACGCATATTAAATCGAAGTGATTTTTCAAACCATACCTATAGTCACCCATCCTGGTCCTTCTAGCATACCTCTTGACAACCCCCCTTCCCCGCCATCAACCACACCGTAGAGGATATACAGTAGCTACTTGGAGGACTGGTTCCTACAAACTGAGAGGCCTGATAAAATGATTCTCAGCCACAGGCACAAATACAGAAAGCTTCAAGAGCAGCCTTATGAGCATCAAAGCATTCAACTCATATTAAATGGCTTAGCTAACTATCTACTCCCACTTTCAATAGATGAAAGGGAATAGAGATTTTTCTTTAAGTGGAGCAGAGGAGACAAAGGGCCAACCCTTTTAAGAAAAATAGAGAATTAGGTGTTCAATTTTTATATTTGCATGCATTAAACCAACTTATAGGAACAAAAGTAGAATTTTAGAAGTTTGAAAGTCCAGGGCAGCGCCTGTGGCTCGTGGGTAGAGTGCCAGCCCCATATACTGAGGATGGCGGGTTCAAACCTGGCCCCGGCCAAACTGCAACAAAAAAAATACCCGGACATTGTGGGGGGCACTTGTAGTCCCAGCTGCTCAGGAGGCTGAGGCAAGAGAATTGCGTAAGCCCGGGGTTGGAGGTTGCTGTGAGCAGTGTGACGCCACGGCACTCTACCAAGGGCAATAAAGTGAGACTCTGTCTCTACAAAAAAAAAGTATGAAAAGTCTGTATAGATTATTATTTATATGTCTTTAGGAAAAAGGAAACAAAAAATAACATGTAAAATAGAGCCATGCCAATCACTGGAAATCAAGTACATACAAAACATCAAGATTAAATAGCCAAAATCTCCATGTCTACCATATTTCCCATATATGGTGCACAATTTATGGATAATGCATTCATTGCCTCACTAATTTATAATAAGTAATACTGAATGTTTTCTCACATAAGCCTTCTCACACAGAAGCTAAGTGAAAGGCTTGTGAGGCAACAGCAACATTAATCAATCAGCTGTGACAAAAGCAGACAGAGCAACAAGCCTAACACTTATATCTTGGTTTACTTCCTGCATTTTATCCTCTTTACTCCACTGTGAAAATGATAGGTAAAAACATGGTTTGGGCACGGTGGCTCACGCCTATAATCCTAGCACTCTGGGAGGCTAAGGCAAGTGGAACTCACAAGTTCAAGACCAGCCTGAGCCGGAGTGAGACCCCGTCTCTAAAAATAGCCAGGCGTTGTGGCAGGCGCCTGTAGTCCCAGCTACTTGGGTGGCTGAGGCAAGAGAATTGCTTGAGCCCAAGAGTTTGAGGTTGCTGTGAGCTGTGATACCATAGCACTCTACCAAGGGTGACAAAGTGAGACTCTGTCTCAAAAACAAACAAACAAAAAAAAATACAGAGGACCATAATAGTATATAGATCAAAAGCTGGGGAATGAAACTCCAGTGTTCCAAGAAATTTGCATTATTCCTATAGAGAATGAAAGTATCAAACATATGACTTTGACAAGTGATGGATATCATAATTTTTAGGGCTACCACTAATAATAAAAGCATGTAATTTCTAAACTAATAAGGAAAAAGAAAACTACAGATATGTGGGGTAGACTGTATGAAATGAGTTACAATGAAGTTAAGTAACTCTTTCAGGGCAAATAGGAAGTGAGTGGCAAAAACAGAATTCAAATCTTGGCAGTGTTTATAGTGCTTTATAGTTTATAAGACATTTCCACACTTTTTAGCTTTACACAGTGGCAGTGTTGTAGCCAATGAGGTTTATCTGAGGCGCAATTATTGCTAAAAAAAAAAAAAAAAAAAAAGAAAAAGAAAAGAAAAGAAAGACATTTCCACATTTTTTAAAGTAGGTACAGCATAGTATTATAACTGAACAATATGAAATTGCTTTTTTTAAGTCCAAAAAAGTCAAACAGAATTTTCATGCAATTCAATCTTAACCATTATATACTATAGCCACTTTAAATAATGAAATGCAAATATTTTTTAAACTATAAAGCACTATGAAAGGTATTATTTTACATGACAATAAACAGAACCACAATAAGAGTTACTAGTTCCAGTTGTGAAACTGGAGTAATATGAAAGGGAGCAGACAAATAGAGAAATCCATTCAAATTATCCATCAATCAATAAGCAATAGTTAATCAAAAAGTTAACTATTTTGATTAAATAGTTAATCAAACTAGGTCTGATTAACTACCAAACTCAGTTTGATAGTTACAAACTATCAGGTTTCCATCTGCAACCTCTGTATTTTTGAGGCTTAATTTTCTGAAGAGAATGGAGATAGCCTCATGCTGACATCATTTTCCCCATTGTACTCATCACCACCAGGTGATGAGATATTTGTTTATCTTCTTTCTCATCCCACGTCAAAGTAAGCTTATAAAGTCAAAAAATTTTATGTTTTATCCAGTTCTTTATCCCCAGCACCTAGAACTGTTCAAAGCTCACAATAATCACTCATATTCATTGATGAGAAATTAGAACATCCCAAGTTACTGAGATAAGAAAACAAATAGGAGAAATACATTTTAAGACAAAGATAAATAGCACTCAGATATTTTATAATTTAAACAACAAAACAAATCTTCTAAATAACATAAAATAAAAATGATTCCTATCTAAGAACACTGTAAAAAAGTGTCAGGCACCTAAATTTGAACTGCACCCACTCAAAAGTTAAACTCCCCCTATTTACTTTGTGAGTTAATTCGTTAAAATAAACTGCACCTTGAATTATTTACAAAATTAAATTTAGTATAGCAAGTAATCAAAGTTACAGGCACAGTAGTAAGAAGGAAAAATCACATTGGAATCCTAGATAAGGTAAGGAAGTTACAGGAAAGCAAAGAAGTATGATTTCAAGATTGCAACAAATAGTATTTAGAAAGTGGTTGAATATAAAACTAAAACAACTTTGGGCGGTGCCTGTGGCTCAAAGGAATAGGGCACCGGCCCCATATACCAGAGGTTGAGGGTTCAAACCCAGCCCCGGCCAAAAACTGAAAAAAAAGCCAAACCAAAACAACTTCATCTAAACTAGGAATAACAACTTCATTTTAGAATTTGACCTGTAAAAGATACCCTTAAACTTAAAGAAGTAGGAGAGAAATGCTGCCCTAAGTTTCTAAAAAAATAAAAACTGCCTAAATAACATTTACACTTTATTTCCTCTTTAAAAAAAAAAAAAAAAACGGGCTCAGCGCCTGTGGCTCAACGGGCTAAGGCGCCAGCCACGTACACCTGAGCTGGCGGGTTCGAATCCAGCTCGGGCCCGCCAAACAACAATGACAGCTGCAACCAAAAAATGGCCGGGCATTGTGGCGGGCACCTGTAGTCCCAGCTACTTGGGAGGCTGAGGCAGGAGAATCGCCTGAGCCCAGGAGTAGGAGCTTGCTGTGAGCTGTGATGCCACAGCACTCTACCCAGGGGGACAGCTTGAGGTTCTGTCTCAAAAAAAAAAAGGGTGGCACCTGTGGCTCAGCGAGTAGGGCGCCAGCCCCATATACCGAGGGTGGCGGGTTCAAACCGGCCCCGGCCGAACTGCATCAAAAATTAGCTGGGCGTTGTGGCGGGCGCCTGTAGTCCCAGCTACCTGGGAGGCTGAGGCAAGAGAATTGCTCAAGCCTAAGAGGTGGAGGTTGCTGTGAGCTGTGACTACCCAGCACTCTACGGAGGGCGATAGAGTGAGACTTTGTCTCTACAAAAAAAAAAAAAAAAACTATGGTGGCCAGGCGCAGCAGTAGCTCACACCTGTAATCCCAGCACTTGCGAGTCTGAAGAGGGTAGACTGCCTGAGCTCATAGCTTTGAGACTAGCCTGAGCCAGAGCAAGACCCCATCTCTAAAAATATCCCGGTGTTGTGCCAGATGCCTGTTGTCCCAGCTATTTGGGAGACTGAAGCAAGAGAATTGCTTAAGCCCAGGAGTTTGAGGTTGCTGGGAGCTATGACACCACAACACTCTACCAAGGATGACTACTCCAAAGTGAGACTCCGCCACCCCCCAAAAAAGTATGGCTATGATTATGGGCAAACAAAATTCTAGAAAGACTAAACTGTTAATGCTTTTTTTCTATGCAGAATGGAATTACGAAGACTTTTATAGACCTTTTTCTTTTTTTCTTTTGTTTTTTTAAAGCAAAGTCTTGCTTTGTACTGCAACCTCAAACTCAATCAATCCTCCTACCTCGGCTTCCCAAGTAAGTGGAATCATACAGAAGGGTGCCACCATGACAGCTAATTTTTCTACTTTTAATAGAGATAGGGGTCTTGATCTTACTCAGACTGGTCTAAAATCCCTAAGCTCAAGCAATCCTCCCGACTCAGCTTCGCAGGGTGCTAGGATTACAGGCCTGAGCCATCACACCCAGGTACTTTCTACAGGGTGTTCCAAAAGTTGCCCTGAAAGTTGTCATACATAGGGAAAATGGGAAATTGTAGCTAAATGTACCTTGATTTACAAAATAACCATAAGAAAATTTTACAAAGAGGTGGCCTATACATAAAGAATAGAGAATATTTTGTAAATAGTTTCAGGGCAACTTTTGGGACACGCTATAGATTTCTTTCTCCCTTTAAATTAATACATTACGGGCCAAACACAGTGGCTTACACCTGTAATCCCAGCACTTTGGGCCAAGGCAGGAATATTGCTGTAGTTTGCCATTGCATGAGCTATGATTACACCAGTGCACTCTAGCCTGAGCAACAGAGCAAGACCCTGTCTCTGGAAAAAAAGAAAGAAAGAAATAGCATGTAATTATGTGGTTATTTCCAGGTTTAGGAAAGAAAAGACAAATAGCTGGCTCGGTACCTGTGGCTCAAGGGGCTAAGGCGCCACCCACAACTGAGCTGGCAGGTTCGAATCCAGCCCAGGCCTGCCAAACAACAATGACTGCTGCAACCAAAAAATGGCCGGGCATTGTGCTGGGTGCCTGTAGTCCCAGCTACTTGGGAGGCGGAGGCAGGAGACTCACTTAAGCCCAGGAATTGGAGGTTGCTGTGAGCTGTGATGCCACGGCACTCTACCCAGGGTGACAGCTTGAGGCTCTGTCTCAAAAAAAAAAAAAAATGTAGAAAAGACAAATAGCATGCGTGACATGCCTTTCTTCCCTTCACCAAACGAAAAGCCTTAGGCCTCCAAACTCATGGAATCAGAGACACATCTACAGACCATCAAAGCTATCCAATGTCCTCTGGGAGCCATTTTCTTTATTTCTTTCTGTTTTAAAGCAGAGCCCATTCTTTAAACAGAATCCTATGTGGAACCTCAAAATACATGATAAAAGTGCAACTTCTTCTATTGAGGGAGATGGGAAGTAAAAAGCTATAGCCCTTCAACTTCTTCATCTCTTGCAGTATTCTGAGGCTCCTTAGAACTCCAAAGCACAAGTGGAAACCCCCTGATTCATGAAAGTATTTCACTGTGCAGCTGGGAAACTGAGGCCCAAGGATTACCCTCCTATTAAGACTCCTTCCTGCCTTACTGAGTGGTATATGGATTGTTTTACTTATTAGGCATTATACACAGTACTTGGGGCCTGTAAGCTCTTCAAAAAATTTAAGAGAAAACTGAAAACATGTGTGAATTAGCTCCAAAATCCCAAAGGAATTACTGCATAATTAAAAATAAATGTATAATTAAATGTCAAAAAGGAAAAAGAATCATAATAGTTCTTAATGTTCAACATGACTCAAGTGTACCATGCTCCCTGGTGGCTTCACAAATATACAGCAGAACTTCTGTAACTTGACCACCCAAGGGACTGTAACAAATTGGTGAACATATGAAAGGTGGTCAACATAAGGAACTAGGCTTATTGTATTGATATGTACATATCCAGTCTATGAAAATTAGGTCAACTTAAAGAGCTGGTCACCTATGGAGGTCCTACTATGTATGTTTTTCTGCTGCCTGAGGTTCATGTTTAGCCATACATACCCAACCAATTAACACAAGCTAGAATCAGCCACTGAGAAAAAAAGCGGGAAAAAAGCAGTAATAAAGGGACAGTTCTGAAATTGAACAGAGAAAGTTTTTTTAGTTTTTTCTTTTTTTCTGGCAGACTCAAATCCATGTAACCTTGGATTTGAGCTACGAGAAAAAACATGTTGATCAAACAGGTAGGTAACTGGAGATGCCAAGGATAGTAAGGTCTGCCGTTATGGGTAAAATTAAATTTCAAAATGCCAATTGTTTAGAATAATGAATATAATTCAACAGGACAAGTTTTCATGAACATATCATTCTACAATTTTTTTTTTTGCCCGGGCCAGGTTTGAACCTGCCACCTCCAGTATATGGGGCCAGTGCCCAACTCCTTTGAGTCACAGGCGCCACCCAAACATATCATTCTAAATGTTGTCCTAAAAATATCTATTGCAGAAAAACAGGAGACTTGTATCATCACAGAAAAAGATGCAGAAGTTGCACAGTAAGCTTAGTATGGGGAAAAAAGCATCATGTAACAACCAACATATGAGCTATGTGAATAATGGCCACACCTGCATTTAGTGCTGGGTACTTGACTTTGTAAAGAATAGCAAAATTCCATTACATTTCTTTGGACTAGAAAAAGGCCTAATATATATATAAGGAATGGCTAGAAAAACTGAGGTGTTTCAATCTAGAGGACTCTAGGAAAGGGATCTCTCTCATGAAATATTAAAGGACTACTATGAGGAAGAAGAATCAGACATAGTATGTGACCCTAATAATAAAAATTCAGTGAAAAATTAGAGTAGAGCAGAATTCTAGTCAACAGATCATTTTTCTAAAAAGGGTAAGAAAGCATAATAGGCTGTCAAGAAGCAGTTCTTTCACCACTGTCTGTGCAAATCCTAGACCACCACATGGGGGCGAAGTGGGCCTTGTATGAATCCTGGCTCAAACCAGCACACAAAGTAAGGTTATCAGGCTTGGCGCCTGTAGTTTGAACAGCTAGGGCGTCAGCCACATACACCGGAGCTTGCGGGTTCAAATCCAGCCCGCGCCCGCCAAACAGTGACAACTACAACCAAAAAAACCAAAAAATAGACGAGTGTTGTGGCGAGCGCCTGTAGTCCCAGTTACTTGGGAGGCTAAGGCAAGAGAATTGCTTAAGCCCAAGAGTTTGAGGTTGCTGTGAGCTGTGATGCCATAGCACTCTACCCAGGGCGACAGCTTTGAGACTGTCTCAAAAAACAAACAAACAAACAAAAAACAAAGTAAGGTAACAAAAAAAGATTTCACCCAGAAGATTCTGGACCATGGGGTCCACGTGGCATTAGGAAGACTGTCCAAGGTCATCTGGCTACACACCCCAGATAAAGCTTGCTAAAGCCCCTGCCACTCACCTACTGGAAGAATACAATCTTTTGATATATAATTCTGCTAAGGTTGAGGGTATGTACAAATGTACATACAAACAGAATTACACAAATAGTTACGATTTTTAAAAGGAGAATTATTAGGGTCACATATTATGTCTGATTCTCAGCTTAGGGCTAAGCAAAGCCTTGGTCTTCTTTAAAAACTAACAGTAGATGCTGAAGGGCTTTCCTAGACAAATACAAGACAAAAAGCAAAACTCTTCTACTATCAAAGTCTTAAAGCATTTTATAGTTTCCCTATTATTAACAAATTACTAAGGAAAGCAGGTTTTATTAAAGTATGGCTCCTCTATTCCCACCTCTGAAGGTTGTACTCTAAAGGTGAAACTAATGATCCAACAACACATTACTTAATGGGGCAGTTCCCACCATCCACAATACAGCTAAGAGACCCTGGGAAAGGACTTCAGTTTTGTCTACTTTGCCTTTTAAACCTGTACACTATTCTAACAAGAGCAGTCCTCTGATTTTTCAGGACAAAGCAGGAAAAATGATAAAGCTAGATAAATAGTAAGAATGATAAAGAGGAAAAAATAACTAAAAGAGAAAGCACACAAGTACAGCCAGTAGGTATTACATATGTAGAGACAACCAGCCTGCAGACCTCAGTTGCTTGTAAGGGTATTATCCCTACCACAGGGCAAGCATTCCTTTATATACCTGAATAATGTGTTTTCAGAAACAAAGTATGAGCAACCTAAAAATGTATACATTAGCCATTTTGGAAGACTGTTTGGCAGTGTCTTATAAAACAAAATATATTCTTACCATATAATCCAACAATGGCACCCCAAATATATTGAAAATTTATGTCCATACAAAAACCAGCACACAAATAAGAGTCACAGCAACTTTATTCATAACTATTAAATCTTGGAAGCAACCAAGATGTCCCCTAGCAGGGGAATGGATAAATTATGGTACATCTGTATAGCAGAATATTATTTAGCACTAAAAAGTGCTATCAAGCTATGAAAAAACAGAGAAAACTTAAATGCTTATTACTACGTGGAAGAAGTCAATCTGAAAAGACTCCAACCATGTGACATTCTAGAAAAAACAAAACTACAGAAATAGAACAGATCAATGGTTGCTTGGGGGTACAGAGAAGGGAGGAAAGGAGGGAACTCAGGAGACTTTTAGGGCCATGAAACCATTCCCTATGGTGCTATAATAGAGGATACATTGTTACACATTTGTCAAAACACATAGACTGTACAATGCAAAGAGTGAATGCTAATATAAACTACAGCCTTCAGTTAACCAATTCTAACAAAGCCACCATACTGAAGCAACATGTTAATGAGGGAAACTGGGCACAGGGAAGTATACGGTAACTCTATACTTTTCATTCAATTTTTCTATAAACCTTTTAAAACTGCTCTAAAAATAAAGTATATTAATATAACAATTTTAAAAATACATATGTAAAAAATTAACATTCCCATAAGAAATCATGGTAAAAGTGACATACAGAGATTTTCAGGTACAGTCAGGAACTCTTCCAATCTAAGTCAACATACAAACCTGTAGTTACATAATGCTGAATATTTGTATAGTGATATAGTTTACATAGGCATGTAGTATGTAGCTATATTTTAGTTTACATATAAAATATATTTATTCCAAATCACAGTTTACATATAAATTATACATCATTTAGAGTTGATAATTCTATGGTTATATAGTACTGAATACAATTGAACATAAAGGAAGAGACAGAAATCAGGAGGGTGGGTCAGCTGCATCCAGTGAAGAGACTATGTTGCTGGGGAGCTTTCCCACCAAGGTGAGAGAAATGCCTTGGACTGTATCTTCTTCACATTAAACCATGGTTGGTGGAGCTTTTGTTTGCAAGCAACAGCCTAAAATGGCACTTGTCTCAAATTGCGTATGATGCTCTTCCTGTTGCTCCCTCCCAGAAGTGGCACGGTATGCTAATAAAGATCTAACTAAAAAGTACATAAGAGTTCAAAGGCACTTAGGACAAAAGAAATTCAATAGAGTTCAGTAATCAGTGCTTTCCACAGTGACACTGAGCTACCAAGAAAAGATAAAATTGTAAGTAGTACATAGTATTCTAGCTAATCAACACAGAAATACTTGTAGTGGATGGTCAAAAACCAAAACATTACTTAATGTTTAAATAGGCAGCATCTGTTTCAGCACCCATAGCACAGTGGTTGTGGCACCAGCCACATACACTGAGGCCGGCAGGTTTGAACCCAGCCCGAGCCAGCTACAGTCACCATGACAACTGCAACAAAAAATAGCCGGGCGTTGTGGCAGGCACCTGTAGTCCCAGCTACTTGGGAGGCTAAGGCAAGAGAATTGCTTAAGCCCAAGACTTGGAGGTTGCTGTGAGCTGTGACGCCACAGCACTCTACCAAGGGTGACACGGTCTCAAAAAAAAAAAAAAAAAGAGGTACGATCTGCCAGGTGGCTCATACCTGTAATCCTAACACTCCAGTGGGTATACTGCCTGACCTCAGGAGTTCAAGACTAGCCTTATCAAGAGCAAGAACCATCTCTACTAAAAACAGAAAAACTAGCTGAGCATTGTGGTGAACATCTATAGTACCAGCTACTCAGGAGGCTAAGGCAAGATGATCGCTTGAGTCTAAGAGTTTTGAGGTTGCTGTGGGCTATGATGCCATGACACTCTACCCAGGGCCACACACTGTCTCAAAAATGAAAGAAAAGAAAAAAAAAAAAAAAGGAAAAAAAAGAGCAAGCACTCCCTTTAAAATCTCTCATATAAATTTAAATTTTAAAACACACCGAACAGGCTTGGCGCCTATGGCTCAACGGGCTGGGGCACCAGCCACATACACCTGAGCTGGCCAGCCACATACACCTGAGCTGGCGGGTTTGAATCCAGCCCGGGCCCGCCAAACAATGGCGGCTGCAACCAAAAAATGGCCGGGCGCTGTGGCGGGCGCTTATAGTCCCAGCTACTTGGGAGGCGGAGGTAGGAGACTCGCTTGAGCCCAGGAATTAAAGGTTGCTGTGAGCTGTGATGCCAAAGCACTCTATACAGGATGACAGCTTGAGGCTCTGTCTCAAAAAAAAAAAAAAAAAACCACACTGAACAATACATCCTAACTCTTCCCAGATGCCACTTATATAGTGTTCCCATACTAAAAAATATACCTTGGCTCAGCGCCTGTAGCACAGTAGCTATGGCACTAGCCACATACACTCAAGGTGGTGGGTTCGAACCCAGCCTGGGCCAACTAACCAACTGCAAGAAAAAATAGCTGGGTCTTGTGGTAGGCACCTGTAGTCCCAGCTACTTGGGAGGCTGAGGCAAGAGAATCGCTTGAGCCCAAGAGTTTGAGGTTGCTGTGAGCTGTGATGCCACAGTGCTCTACTGAGGGCAACATAGTGAGACTCTGTCTCAAAAAAAATATATATATATACATCTTAATATTTAATATCTGGCATATGCAATAAATTTATCAGGTATATGATAAGCCATGCTCATTCATTTTTTTTTTCCTTTTTCAACTAAGAATCAACTAAAATGAGATCTTAGCTTTTATGTAGATGTTTTGCAATTTGATGTAATCTATTAAACTCTGGATCTCTTTTATATTAGAGAATACCAAAAAATAGGTATACAAAAGTGGGAAGGAAGGAAGCAAAGGAAAAAAACAAAATATTAACTGTGGCTCTCTGGAGGGTTGGGTTAGAAATGTTTATATTTTTTAATACTTTATTTTTTAAATACCCTACAAAAAACATGTATTAACTTTCCCTTTCCATTATATTTGATATTCTACAACATTTAAAATGAGTAAGCTATATGTATCAATAAAGTTTAACCTCTTAAAAAAAAAAAGTTTAACCTCTTATACAAAGTTTGTGGTTTTTTTTGTCCTGAGGATACATACACATAAAAGGAAGGATTGTAAAAATGAATGATAATTACCAAATTCACAGCAATGGCCACAGGGGGAATACCTAGAAGGCTTCCATAATGGCTGTGATATTTTATTACTTAAACTGGGTAGTAGGTATGTGGTATTTGTTATATTGCTCTGTACCCTTTTTAATGCCTGAAGTATTTCAAAAACTTTAAGAAGTAGCACCCAGTGGAGTCATACCAAAAAACAGTAAAACTTAATCCTTAACACTCTTTAATGAGATACAGTACTGAAAGAGTCAAAGATAACTGCAAAAATTATTTGGAAAATTTAAAGGAGGAGTTCTGAAGGTGGGCAGTTGTGTACAAATTCTGTAATCACATAGCAATCTGAAATCTATTATTTCACAAAATATCTGTAGCAAACATTCCTAGTTTGTGCCTTACACACAGAGCTCAAAATTAAATCTATCCAGTAAATTTAACACATACATTATTTTGAACATACCACTTTTCTACATTTCCACTTACAACTCTGTTTGAAAGCAGATTTTTACTTTGGTCAGTTTTAAAGGTATTTATAGTCTTAGGGATGTCATAAAAATAAGATTAATTTCTGACCGGCATTTTCCAGCTTGGTGATTTAAAATGGCTCCTAGCCAGTCCTGGTTATCAGATGGTTTCAGTTCATCATTTTATGGTATGTTATGGTGTAACCATGTAGAGAAATCCAAGGAAATGGTGAACAGGCTTCTCCCAAAAAATCAAGTTTCTGAGGAAGAGTCAAAAATATTCAAGGATGTTCCTGGGTGTTCTACTATAGTCTCACTCAATTTTATGAAAAACAATTAAGCACATTAATATAAGAAAGTTCATGGGGCAGGGTGCGGTGGCTCACACCTGTATCTTAGCACTCTGGGAAGCCAAGGTGGGTGGACTGTATGAGCTCACAGGTCTGAGACCAGCCTGAGCAAGTGCGAAACTTCGTCTCCAAAAAAATACAGCTGGGCCTGTAGCCTCAGCTACTTGGGAGGCTGAGGCAAGAGAATCGCTTAAGCCCAAGAGTAATGAGGTTGCTGTGAGGTATGACACAGTGGTACTCTACTGAGGGTGACAAAGGGAAACTCGGTCTCAAAAAATAAAATAAAATAAAAGGCTGGGCTCTGTGGCTCATGCCTATAATCCTAGGAGGATCATAGGAGGGTGGCCTCTAGGAGGCCAAGGAGGGTGGATTTGTTTGAGCTCACGAGTTCAAGACCAGCCTGAGCCAGAGCAAGACCCCATCTCTAAAAATTGCCAGGTGGCACGGCACCCATGGCACAGTGGCTATGGCACCAGCCATATACACTGAGGGTGGCTAGTTCATACCTGGCCTGGGCCAGCTAAACAATGACAACTGCAACAAAAAATAGCCAGGCATTTTGGTGGGCACTTGTAATCCCGGCTACTTGGGAGGCTTAGGCAAGAGAATCCCTTAAGCCAAAGACTTTGAGGTTGCTTTGAGCTGTTATGCCAAAGCACTCTACCAACGGCGACACAGACTCTGTCTCAAAATAATAAATAAATAAATAAAAAATCACCAGGCATTGTGGCAGATACCTGTAGTCCCAGCTACCTGGGAGACAGAGGCAAGAGAACTGCTTGAGCCCAAGAGTTTAAGGTTGTATGAGCTATGATGCCACTGCACTCTACTGAGACAACATGAGACTCAAACACAAAAAAAAAAAAAAACATTTTAACAGGTAGTAGGTCTACTATTGTTATTTTAAATTAATAAACATAAGATTTTCTCAGTCTTAATTTCTATTACAGTGAATATCAAAAGTTATAACACATAAACAAAAGCTTTTTGGAGTTCTCAGTAATTTTAAGATTTAAAAAAAGGTCCTGAGGGTGGTGCCTGTGGCTCAGTGAGTAGGGCGCCGGCCCCATATACCGAGGGTGGCGGGTTCAAACCCGGCCCCGGCCAAACTGCAACAAAAAGTAGCCAGGCGTTGTGGCAGGTGCCTGTAGTCCCAGCTACTCGGGAGACTGAGGCAAGAGAATCGCCTAAGCCCAGGAGTGGGAGATTGCTGTGAGCTGTGTGACGCCACGGCACTCTACCAAAGGCTACAGAGTGAGACTCTGTCTCTACGGGGAAAAAAAAAAAAAAAAGGTCCTGAGACAAAAAATTAAGAAGCACTGGCTTGTAAGAGAAAAATAAACCATACACAAGTAATATCCCAAGGTAGAATGTGATAGCCATAATAGCCCTTCCATTCTTGACATTCCAGCTCTTCCTAAATTAGACCTAAGCTACTTACCAGGCACTCTTGAAATAATTTATTTAGCACTGCTGTCAATATAATCAAAATAAAATGATTGATTCAGCAAGCATGAAAAGGGCCCAAGCAATAACAAGATAATGTGTTCAACCAATTTCAATTGATGGATTTTCCTTTACTCATTGTCTAAATAAATGACCTGAACTAAAATCAGTTTTTATTTCCTCAGTATAAAGTAGTCAGCGTATAAAGATAAGTCTTTCATAAAGGTGTCCCTCTCTCTCTATACACACACACACACACACATATATATATATATATTTTTTTTTTTTTTTAATGAAACAGGGTCTTTCTCTGTTGTCTGGGGTGGAGTGCTATGGTGCCGTCATAGCTCACTGCAACCTCAAACTCCTGGGTTCAAGTGATCCTCCTGCCCTAGTCTTTCTAGTAGCTAGAACTACTGGCATGTACCCCAAGCTTTGCTGGATTTTTTTTCTTTTTTATGGAGACACAGAGTCTCACTTGGTCAACCTTGGTAGACTGCCATGGGATCTTAGCTCACAACAATATCAAAGTCTTGGGTTCAAGTGATCCTCCTGCCTCAGCCTCCCACATATCTGGGACTACAGGTGCCCGCCATAGTGCCTGGCTTTTTTTTAGAGATAGGGTCTCACTCTGGCTCAGGCTGGTCTCAAACCTGTAAGCTCAGACAATCCACCTGTCTCAGCCTCCCAACTGCTGGGATATCAGGTGTGAATCACTCTTATTTTTTTTTTTTTTAGTAGAGATGGGGATCTTGCTCTTGTTCAGCTTGTCTTGGAACATCACACCTCAAACCTCCCCCCTCAGGCTCCCATAGTGCTAGGGTTACAGGCATGGAGCCATGCCCAGCCAGTACTACATAATATTCAACTCTCTTGGAAATACATCCCTCATAATCAGATTAGTAATGGAAAGCTGTGAAATTTGGTACCCTCTCAACACTAGGACAAAAAACTTGAAATCCTACACTGGTCTGGAGAATTAGGATACAACATGTTATTTATTTATTTAAAAAAAAAAAAGCACTTCATAAAAGCCAGGCATGGTGGCTCACACCTGTAATCCTAGCACTCTAGGAGGCAAAGGTGGGTAGATTGCCTGAGCTCACCAGTTCAAGACCAGTGAGAGCAAGAGCGAGACTCAGTCTCTAAAAGTAATCAGGCATTATGGTGGGCACCTGTAGTCCCAGCTACTTGGGAGGCAAGAGAATTGCTTGAGTCCGAGAGTTTGAGATTACTGTTAAGCTATGACACTATGGCACTCTAGCGAAGGCAACAAAATGAGACTCTGTTTCTAAAAAAATAATAATAATAGGCTCGGCACCTGTGGCTCAACGGGCTAAGGCGCCAGCCACGTACACCTGAGCTGGCGGGTTCGAATCCAGCCTGGGCCCACCAAACAACAATGAAGGCTGCAACCAAAAAATGGCCGGGCGTTGTGGCGGATGCCTGTAGTCCCAGCTACTTGGGAGGCAGAGGCAGGAGACTCGCTTGAGCCCAGGAATTGGAGGTTGCTGTGAGCTGTGATGCCACAGCACTCTCTCTAGGGTGAC
>CAUYRH010141125.1:0-28445 GCA_963574655.1 Perodicticus potto
ACCCAGCCTCGCCGAACTGCAAAACAGAAAAATAGCCGGGCATTGTGGCAGGCCCCTATAGTCCCAGCTACTCGGGAGGCTGAGGCAAGAGAATCACCTAAGCCCAGGAGTTAGAGGTTGCCGTGAGCACTGTGTCGCCACAGCACTGTACCGAGAGCGATAAAGTGAGACTCTGTCTCTACAAAAAAAAAAAAAAAAAAATTGTAATATGCTCTCAGAATGAAGGGAGAAAATACCATATAAATAAAAAATGAATTGATTTGGGTATAAATATTTCAACTGGAAGGATGCATTCTTGTTTTATTTTGTTTTGCTTTGTTTTGTTTTCTTAGAGACAGAGTCTCACTTTGATGCCCTGGCTGCTCTCCAACTCTAGGACTCAAGCCGTACTCCAGCCTCAGTTGAGTAGCTGACACTCCAGGAAGGTCCCAGAGTGCCTGGCTGGAAGGACAAATTTTCTTCAATAACATGTTTGGCTCTTAATTTATACTCTTTTTGGAGGTGCAGATATGTAAATGTAAAATAAGTTGAAATAACAATAGTTGGCTTACGTGGTTAAGAGACATGGATTTGGCCCTAAATGCTACTCCTCTCATCTCCATCTGTCCGAGGAAGTAAATAAATGTTTATTTATCTAGATGCTTGAATAATGAGGACTTAAGTCAACAGATTCTTTTCATACCACTGATTCTCCAAAGGCCCAACATGGTCATGAAAGTGAAAACAAAACTAAACTAAACTAAATTAAACAACAGATTAGGTGTTTAACACCTAAAGTGCTGGCAGCAATTAACTCTGTGGAGTTTTAAAAGACATAGGTAACATGTTCCATCAAGAGAGGCAGAATTCTTCAAATGACAAAGAAATTTGCATGGTTGGTATTTAAACATAAGCTGCTGGCTCAGGTTGACTCAAGGGACAATCTCATCTTATCCTTTCATTTAAAGGAACACAAGAGATTTTCTGGTTGAATCTGGCTGTTTTTTTGTTGTTGTCGAGTCTGGTTTTTGTAGGTTTAAATCCCCCATTTAATCAGTTTTTTAGTAGTGTCTATGTGTTAGTATGAAATATGCTTTTTTCCCTCCTCTGTTTTCATTTTTCTTCTTTGTGTAAGCGAAGGATTTGCAAACCTTATTAAAGGAGGATTTATCCATTTTCTTCTGCTTTATCCTACTAAATTACCTAAGTTACCTTGTGATATGGAATTTGCTTAGTTGCTTTGATACCTCAGATACAAGCATCATATTGAAGGTCATATGAAGATGTGGTAAGCCATTTTCTGGGTGTTGCACAAAATTAAATTGTCTTTAAGAAACAGGAAATAAATGCAATAATTATCAGTATAATTTCTGTCCCAAGAGGTACGAAAATTTTCTTAAATCTGAAACAAAATGCTCTGAGGTCTGAACTGCCCATCTCACGATTCTGTGATACATATTTAGGTTGAATTAGAGCTTATTAATGTTCCGAATCAAGTAATTTTCAGCAGATCTAATAGTTAAATTAGTTTTGGGGGGGGGTATAGTAAAATTTAATTATTTTTTGTTATTTCTACATTCTCCTATGCAATCATATCAGTGTAATATTTGAGAATCGAAGTTAAAGGTGAACAGATTTGCCCCACCCCTGGTAAATAATAGAAACAGGAAAATTTACCTATTAACCCCATGGTATAAGCATCTAAGTTAAAACACAAATATTATTATTAACATGGCCTTAATATGGGTTTTATTAGAGTCTGTTCTTTTGGTGTTAATTTATCTGTTTATTTCTGTTGCCTTTCTATTTCAAAATACATTTCACACAAACACTCTTTGTCGATTGTGTTCCCTGATGTGCCTGCAAAGCCCGGAGTTCAGAGAATGATACAATAAACGAAGCCCTGTCTGTGTTTCCAGGCTGTTTCCCAAAGTTTTGAGATTGGACAGACCTTTGGACTCAACTGTCTAATTTCCAAAGAAGAAATTCTATGCATTGCATAATTTATTGTCACATAGTTTTTGACTTTTGGAGTAAGAGAAATGAAAACACTAGGGCAACTGCTTGGAGACAGAGACAACCAACAGAGGTCTCACACTGTCTCGCCTCCTATTTCTCTCCCAGAAAAGATTAAAGAAGGTAGAATAAAGGACTACAATTACATTCTCCTCACATTCTTTTGAGTTTTCTAGTGTAATTCTCCAGCATTGCAATGCTTGATTGAGAGGAGGAAAGAGGTAAGAGTCGGCTATTGTTTAAATATTTCTGTCTCCCTCAAAATTTATGTTCAAATTTAACCCCTACGCAGTAAGATTAACAGATGAAACATTTAGGAGATGGTTAAGCCATGTGGGCTCTATCCTTATAGATAGATTTGTGCTTATAAAAGGGCTCCAGGGAACTAGCAAGGCCCTTTTTTCTCTTCTACTCCTTTCCCCATGTGAGGACCTAGGTTTCTTCCTCTCGGGATGAAAGGCACAACTTGGAAGCAGAGAGCAGCCTTCAGCAGACGCTCAGCTTGCTGGTCCTTTGACCTTGAACTTCCTAGCCCACAGAACTGTGCGAAATAAATTTCTAGTCTTTATAAGTTATCCACCCTCAAGTTGTTTTTTGTTTTTTGGGTTTTTTTTCTTACAGCAGCACAAACTGACTGAGACAAGAGTCTTTGCCTTTATATGAACTATGTGGCTGGGTTCCATGAATACACGTTACTGGATCAGAATTCATTATGTGTCTAAGTCTAGCTGGATGCAGACACGGGAAGTCTTGTGAAAAATCTGTAGCAAGGATTTAGAGAAGCACCAACTTTGAATGGCTCCATAATATTGTAACTACAAGTAATGGAAGATAAAAAAGACATTAAAAGAAGTCACAAGAAGTTTTCCATTTCCATCAAACCATCCAAATCCTCAATTTCTTTGGCTTTCTGATAAGGGTTAAAAAGTATATCTTCACATATTTATGAAAGAAAATTAGTAACTATTTGTCTATATTGTTCCTGGAGGGGAGTTTTTGTAAGTTTAAAAAAAGACTTCTTAATCCAATGCCCCTCTTGGTGGCTGTCTTTAAGACAAAGAAAAAAGTGAAGAATTAGAAAAGTTAAGTTGAGGCAAGTGATGTAGAGACCACGTAGTTTGACATTGGTTCTGGGACCCAAGAATATTTTATAAGTATAAAGTAATAAGGTTCTTTAGCCTGATGTCTTTAATATTAGGTACTACTGAACCAAATGACAAAGATTTCAATTCATTATGTCTGTGTGTGCTGGGGAGAGGGGGCTGTAAAGAATTTAAATATAGTATTAGCAGTTATATGGACTTATAACTAAGAATCAGAAGTCTTTGAGAATTATTTGATTGCATAGTTATTGAGTAATAAGATATGGAGCCTAATTTTGAGATGTCTATATTCAACAGCGGGATATAGGTCTAGCACCTTTCCTAAATTCAGCACACAGAACTTGTTTCTGTAGTGTTAGACTGGGTGTTAACAGGGAAGGGAAGACACCAGAAAGTATACAAGTGGTCTAATGAAGGCACGATGGAAACAAGCCCTACTTGTTAGCTCCTTGACCTGAACACAAAGGCCCTTTCACCATCCAATGGAGAGTTCAGAGAAGAATCCAGAAAATGTACATGCTAGTCTACATTGTGTGCTGTTTCTTCTCAAAGTCTAAAATACCCTTACATTGCCTGGGGAAATTGGTGCTCAGGAAGATTCTGATATGGTGTATCTGGGGTGGGACCTTGATATTGAAGAAGCGTTTGTAACATGTTGCAAGGTGATGCCTGTGTTGAAGCCAATGCTGATTGTACCTGACTCACCTGGAGGGCTGGTAAAAACGATGTGGCTAGACCCCACCAGGAGAGTTTCTGATTTAGCAGGTCTAGGGCGGGACCCACACGTTCTGTGGGATGCTGATGCTGCTGGTCTGGGGATCACACGGGGAATGACTTGCTCAGAATATTGCATTGGGCTTTGTTGTCCTGGCTGAACTCGGAGAGTGGATCTCTGTCATTTATTTTCTCCCTCTGGCTACTTGGCCTCTTGACTACCACTGTCCTCTAGAGCTATTTGTTCTGTCTCTGTGAAATATTTGAGCTACATACATATGAGTTGTGCAAAGTAAAATTTGATCTGTAGAAAAATGGGGTTAATCCGCCTAATCTAATGTTTTTATCATATTCGTCTTCTGGTTAAAACAGAAACACAACACAAAAGCATTGTCTTCTCACTTACAAGGAAATACTTAAAATGATTCCTACACACCACTTGGGGACGGGACACAATTATAAGAGGGAATTTACCTAATAAATGCAACCGGTATAACCTGGTTCTGTGTACCCTCAATGAATCCCCAACGATAAAATAAAGAATAAATCTTTTATGTAAAAAATTTAAAAAATAAATTAAATTAAAATGCTTCCTATGCATCTGCTGAGGATGCTATTTTATCATTTTAGCCCTTTTTTTTTGAGACAGAGTCTCACTATGTCACCACCCATAGAGTACTAGTGGCGTCACAGCTCACAGCAACCTCAAACTCTTGGGCTTTAGTGACTCTCTTGCCTCAGCCTCCCAAGTAGCTGGGACTACAGGCGCCTACCACAATGCCTGGCTATTATTTTGGTTGCAGTTGTCATTGTTGTTTTAGCTGGCCAGGTCGGATTCGAACTCGCCAGCCTCGTTGTATGTGGCCAGTGCCCTACCCACTGAGCTACAGGTACTGCCTAGCCTTTTTTTTTTTTTTTTTTTTTGAGACAGAGACTCAAGCTGTCACCCTGGATAGAGTGTGGTGGCATCACAGCTCACAGCAACCTCTAATTCCTGGGCTCAAGCGAGTCTCCTGCCTCCGCCTCCCAACATGGCTGGGACTACAGGCACCCACCACAACGCCTGGCCATTTTTTGGTTGCAGCCATCATTGTTATTTGGGGGGCCCGGGCTGGATTTGAACCCGTCATCTCAACATGGCTGGCGCGTTAGCCCTTTGAGCCACAGGTGCCGAGGCCCCTCCCCCTTTTTTTTTTAATGCTACATTTTTCCTTTCAACTCCAGCTAAACTATTCTAGCTGGGTTTCCCCAAAGCAACCATTTCTTCATCAATGACACTTCATTCTCTAAGACAAGATTGCTTCCAATTTTTCCAGGTAAAAATTATACATACTTTCAAAACCCATTGCAATTCTTTCCTTTAGAAAGAACCTTAAGTGAGTAGTTTCAAATGTTTCCTCTTTTCTCTGAATGCTCTAAATTTTATTTTGTTTACTTACAACTTTGCATGTGGAAATTTAAGATACTGAAATTGAGAGATGAAATGTTAGAATTTTCCTCTTTGCCAGGGATACATACCCTGGTATTTCTATAGTGCTCAAGAGAGTGGATTCAAGAATTAAACTATCTGTGTTCAAATCTGTCACACTCACATCTATTCTGTGACTTGGACAACGGGCAATTGTCACCAAACCATGTTTATCTTTGAAATTGGAGTGATAGGGCTGCTCAGAGTTTAAATCACCTACTTTATGTCATGGACTTGGCACACTGGTGCCACAGAGCACTCAATGAGGGCTGATCAACAAATATATAAATAGGTGTTATTGTTAACTGGGCAAACACACTGTTCAAAATTAAACAAGATACTTTACATAGAAAGAAATAGGATTTTGAAAATGAATTTTTTATAACTTGTTTGTTTTTGTTTTTGTAGAGACAGAGTCTTACTTTGTCACCCTTGGTAGAATGCTGTGCAGTCACAGCTCACAGCAACCTCCAGCTTCTGGGCTTAGGGGATTCTCTTGCCTCAGCCTCCTGAGTAGCTGGGACTATAGGCGCCTGCCACAACGCCCGGCTATTTTTTAATGCAGTTTGGCCGGGGCTGGGTTTGAACCTGCCGCCCTCGGTATATGGGGCCGGCGCCCTACTGGCTGAGCCACAGGCATGAATTAAGGTGACTAGTGACTAATTTTTATATAGTGGCCGCACATCATATATAATGTAACCTCCAAATGAAGACATGAGACTATATCCAAACAAAGTGCAGAATTTTTGAAATCAAGATTTCTTGGAGAATCAAGAATATATGGATACTGAAGCATAGAACAAATTCATTTATTGAAGCAATGCATTGAAACTGGTGGAAGTTTACTGAGTTTAATAGGCCTACTCAGGTCCATTAAACATACAGACTTGCTTACTTAAATATGAGGTTGTGGGAAACAGCACAAAGCAGAAATCTGATCACATTCACAGTGAGGAAGAGAAAAACTGCCCCTGGCGTCTAGGAGCTGGCCTGCTATGGGTGCTAACAGCTAGAACTTGATGTTGACACCAGATGGCCCATGCTTGGAGTTATGCTTTAGAGTTCCTCCGTTGAAAAGAAACCATTTTTCAAAACATCCACACTGTGTGAACTTGATAGAACAAGACAAAAATAAGACCACTCCCAACTGCATCTGAATATACCATGGATCACACATGAACCCTGCCCAAGCCACAGAATGCCAAACACCCCCGTCTCTCATCAAACATAAGTGACTATTTTCTTTAACTTGTCTAGTCTTTCCTTCTTCTAGGTAGGATCTGTTAAGATATTCAAATCAGAGAGTTACCTCCACTTCCTAAGAGTGTATGTGTTCAATCCAGAGCAAAGTCCTGCTTCCTTGAACTCTGTAATCCCAGATTCTGAAACAAGTTGTTTCTTAATGCCTTTCACTGAGTAGATCCATAGTCCCCCTTGGTGAATGTTCCCCACTGCCATAAGGTACAAACTCATCTTGGTCAAGTGGAATGATGTTCCTGGTGGGCTTTGGCTGGGGAGCATTGGCAGCCCTTGGACAGTTTTGTGGAGTGATAATGCTTGTGGGGGTGAATTCTCATAATTTTAACTGACAACATCTTGCTAGATAACATTTAAATATACTTAAAACATTTGCTTTGGCCAAGCGTGCCTCACTTCAAGCAGATTTGTTAAGTGTAAAGACAGAGACATACAACAGTGAAAGCTTTTAAAGATTGTGTGTTAACTCCAAGACTGATTAATTCAGCAGATGTCTCTAGGAGAATCCTTTAAACAACAAATTCTCTTCCTGCACTTCAAACGTGATTGATTATCAGAAATTTGATTTAGGTGAAACTTTCCATGAAAACATTTTAAGCAGGATACAGCTGTAAGGGGAAATATTAGAACTTGCTGGACAGTAATTGAAATTACATTCATTTTTTAGTATCCAGGCACACTATTCTAAACTTAATTAAAGGCAACTGGGAAAAAAGAAAGAAAAAAAACTTCAAATGAAGAAAAGATATTTCTTAAGGACTCATGTGGAGTATAAAAACGTATCTGGTTTTTCAGATGAACATTTTTTACTTGAGGTACACAGAAAAATGTATCTTCTCTATACTTTGCAGAGAATAAATTGGTGCAAAATATATTTAGTGATTTAATTTTTAAAGAGAAACAGTTCTTATTTTCTTTCCTACCATTCTCCTTTCTTTTTCAATATTGTATAATAATAAGACACTCATCATAGCCGATATCTTATATAAAACTGGTTTTATTTCAAAAGTTTAATTAGATTTTGTTTTGCAAAGAATTGCTATATTGTATATACTTTTATTATTATTGATGAGAAATAACATCCTTCCAAATTGTTACCACTGTCTTTTAGAGAAATCCAGCAACCAGAAATAGCCCACAATGATCCCTTTTCTGCTATTTTGTAACATACACAAAGTGAATTTTCATACAATCTAGGCACAACTTGATTATTGGTTTCTATCTGTCATAGAAATAAAATAACCTACATATTGTGCAAAGAAATGGTGAGTTAACATAATGTTTTAAGTTTCAATCACAATTTCTACTTGCCTTTAATGCTATATAAATCATCACACATTTAATCTGAGTGAGCCTTTAACATTTCAGAATGGAAACAGTAAAGTGAAACCTCAAGATTTGCCTTTGTGTAGGGTCAGCCAGGTCAAGGTTGGGTTCTGAGCATATAACTGAAGGTAGTGGTTACCCAAGAGACACATGGAGTAGCTGTGATGCAAAGGGAATCATTTCACAGAAAGAGCCAATATGTGCTACACAAATACCTAGTGGTAAGCACAGCTTGGTTTGCATTTGCAATCATTTGTGCACTGAACCTTCCCTATGTTTTGGTTCCCATCTTTTCCAGATAAAAGGACCCAAGTTATTCAAACAGTTAAACCAGTAAGGTTGGAACCTGTAGATCTTATCCCTTCCAATTCATTTACTTCATCTTAAAATGATCGTAATTTTAATCTTAGTTTTGAAGAACACGTAACTGCCACAAGGGGGTTGGTTCATCAAATCAGCTAGTCTGGCAGTTTACAAAGTGTTTTTAGACCCGGAACCCACTCTTATATTTAAACTTCATGCTGCAACTCAAAATATAAAATACATAATGTCAGAATTTACTTTTTTTGACATAAGAGAGGGAAGCATAAAGCTCTTCCTCTTCCACTATCCTTCTTATTCTTTCTCCTCTTCCCCTGCTGGGTGGTCCTTGAGGAATTTTGTGGAACCCCAGGGTCTTCAGAAGCATGGGTGGAAAACTCCACAAGACCATGACTCCTGGGATCCAGTTTTCAAGGAGGAAGTGAGTTTTTTGAGACCAACAGTTATTGAATGATAAAGATTGATCCGGAATCCAAAGACCTTCACTCCTAGGCTAGTTATTTTCAATTGTTCCTACTGCACTTAAGTAAGATCATTCAATCATGAAATCATTTTTGGTGCATGCCATACAGAATTGAAAAGTACTGGAGAGGAACTAGAGGTTTGAGCTGAAAAAGACTAACGAGGCATAATGACATTACCTTGTCTTTATAATAATCCTCTGTCATATTTCTTCTTAATATTTACTTAATTACTCTGATAAGTGACAAATTATCATCAACTGCCCCATATCACTACATCAATTCATCGAGGAGACTTTGATTTGGGACCATAAGAGGAGGTTGTGGTTTCAGAAAATACAATTTTTGTTTCATCTTTTACCATAACTACTACCAACTCATTTAATAAAGAAAATAATGAATTGGACTCCTGCACAGCCAGCTCTTTCATATCCCTCAAGGATCAGGTGAAACTTTATTTCCTTAGAGAAGACTTTCAGTAGATTCTGCCAGTCGTGTTCTATGATGACACTTGTTTATTTCCCTTAAAAGAGACAATCCTGACTTATCCTTTTGTATTTATTTCTTCACTCTTCATCTTTCTGCACATCCGAACTGTAAGCTCATCATTTTAGAGTTCACATCTTTCTTGTTCACTATTGTGCCTCTAGCAATTAGCATAGTTCCTTTCCCATGGCAGGCACTCAGTAGAAAATTATTTAACAAACAAATGAATGTATTATATTATATAGATAACTATGTCATATATATCTTAACATAGATCATATATATTTAAGTTGTACATCATATATATTTATATACATACATTGCCAAATTAATATTTAGTTCTGAAAGGCTAGAGCCCTACATAGTTCTAAAATTGTCGGTGTTAGTTCCTGGATGACATCTTGATGTGCATTTGTGGTGCTTGTCTTCAGTTACAGAGTTTAATGAGCAAACTTCAGCCATATGCTGCTTCAGAGTTGCAGTAAGAGTGTGATTAATCTCCATAGCTATTTCTTTCAATGACTTTCCAAATAGTTCAGTGACTTCCATTTTAGGTTTCATTTTTGGCTTTCTCTCCAATTGCTGAAAAATTACATGACAGAATTACAAGAAAAGATTAGACAACATAAATGAAATGTTTCATATTCCCCATGGTACTTACAAATTTGAAAACAATAGTGTAGCCAAATGACTGAATTATGGTTTGGAGTGCTCTAATCAATCAATGAATCCACTGACCATCTCTTTAAAAAAAGAACATTTTTTTTATTGTTTGGAATTCATTGAGGGTATAGGTTACACTGATTGCATTTGTTAGGGAACGTACCTCTTTATAATTGTGTCCTGCCCCCAAGAGGTGTGCCATACACCGTAACCCTCAGCCCCCTCCTCTTCTCCCTCCCTGATCCCTCATTCCCCTGCCACCACCTTGAATTGATTTGAGTTTTTTTCTTATATGGGTATGTGTTAGCTCATCTACTGCCTTCATATTAGAACTGAGAGCATTGGATTCTTGCTTCCCCATTCTTGTGATACTTTACTAAAAAGAATGTGTTCCAATTCAATCCAGGTTAATACAAAAGATGTAGTCTCCATCTTTTTAGTGGCTGCATGGTATTCCATTATATATGTAGGATTAACAGCTTCTTCGTCCATCCTGGGTTGGTGGGCATTTAGGTTGTTTCCACATTTTGGCAATTATAAATTGAGCTGCAATAAACAGTCTAGTGCAAATGTCCTTATGATAAAATTATATTTTTTCTTCTGGGTAGATGCCTACTAGTGGGATAGCAGGGTCAAATGGGACCACCTCTTTATTAATATCCTTCAAAGGTAGAAATGAGAGCACATAAATATATAAGTAAAGGTACCTTTATTTAGAGGATATAATGTTTATTAATGGTAAAAATGTTACCTTGAAAACCAATTAATTAATTTCTTAAGCCAACTTGCTTTAATTACACATGCAGTCAAAGAAACAGAGGAAATGAAGAAACAAAAGATCATTGTCAGCTGGAGTAATTATAGGAGGCTTAATGAAGAGTTGTAATTTAATCCTGGCTTTTATTCATGGATGGTATTGAAGAGATGATGGTTTCTTCAGCAGCTAGTGGGAGAGTATGCACAAAAGTTTAGGGGTTGAGGGGAAAAAAGGATTCAAAGTGACTTGATGGATAAGATAGAGATATATTTCTGGGCAGTAAAAAGAAATGAATAAGTGTTTTCAGGGTGAAAAAAGTTCATGGAAGATTGTAAGTGTGAACCAGTTTCATGCAGCGTGTCATAGAGAAGAATCTTTTGTCTTTAGGTAATTCAATGATGTGATGCAAGGTGTATTTTTAGAAAAATTAATTTGGCAGTGACATGCAAAATTTATTTAAAAAGGAGAAATGGATGTAGATAGAGGGAAGTTGAGATATATGTTTAGTGCTTCATTTCTCACGAATTTCTAGTTTTTAAAACACACTTTGTTTAGTCATCCAAAGTCTAGTTTGACTAGAACAATATGAAGTATGAGTCATGCACAGCTTAAATATGACAAGTTATACACTAAATGAATTCCAAGTTGGAGATATGATTTAGAGACATTTTAGCTTATGTAGTTATGTCCAGTTAAGCATTTCTTACCTACTGGTGTACTGAATTAAAACATTCATAGATAACGTCTATGCCAGATCCATGTGGTTGCAATGTTTTCATTAAGTTTATAATAGTAAACAGAACCCAGAACTATTTCATAAAGAATGTGTATATACTGACAGAAAATGAAATGAGAAGTAATTCCTAATGATATCTCAATAGCATTGAAATTGAGATAGTGAGTGGGTGATTACCGCTGATCAATTTCATATGCATGTACAACAGATGTTTTCTTTAAACACCTCCAAAAATGTGTTTCATGCTTAAATACACAATCGATATAGTTTTTAAAAAGACTGAAGAGTTGAGGTGAATGTTAGGAATGAGAAAAAGTTGGCAGCATCTGGGGCCATGTCAGGAGAATCAGCATTTCTGAAGGTGACAAAAAACAGTTCAATTTACACTTAGATTTAATTCCAGAATTTAAATATAGTTTTAAAAAGCACTGCATTACATTTAGCTACATCAACAGCTAAGATGATTTTATTCCCAGAATTAACCAGTTACTTACTTTCTTGTTAGGCCAACCAGAAACCTGGGGTCACCTCGATGCATTCTTTATTATCATGGCCTCCTTTTAACCCATCATCAAGTGCTATTGATTTTATTCACTGCATCACACTGTAATCAATCTCCCAGCTTCTTGGCATTTCTATTGCTATCGCCTTTGTTCAATTTAGTGTCATCCCTTTCCAGAACTTCTGGGATATGGACCCTGTGTTCATGCTGGCCCTGTCTAATCAATTCCCTAATAACCACCTGGCACCATCTTTTCCACACCTCACCTCATCACCATATTAAAATCTCTCCATGACCTTTTATTCTCAGGAAACAATCCCAAATCCTAAATAGTAAATGGCTAACGGCCAGGTATGGCCTCTCTGCTGCTGTCTCTGTAGGCTCATCACTCACCGCCTCTCTGGGGTCCTGCAGGAAGAGCCCTTTCTTCACCATCAGGGCTCTGTGCCGAGATCTTTCTTACAATTGGGAGGCCCTTCTGCCTCCTCTTTTTCTATTTAAGTATTATTTTCTTCTTTAATGTCAGCTTCAGCTTAGCTTTGTAAGAGAAGCCTTCTATCATTATCTGCTGTCCAAGGGTCATGTTCCTTTTATTCAGAGTTCTCAACTCTTCTACCATTACAGACTCATCAGCTTGACCTCTTATTTTGTATTTGTTTTTGGAACTGGATTTTGTGCTCTAGGAAAGCCACAGTCATGGTACTGTTCTTGTGCCACTCTGTCCCAGGCCCCTGAGCACAGTGGCTGGCATTCAGTGGATACTTAGTCTATTTTAATTCCACATGGATGGCTGCTGCTTCTCAGATACCCTGATAAGTTCTTCTACCACACAGGCCATTGTTTTCCCATCTGAAAGATACAGGATCACTAATCCCATTTCTATTAAAATATATCCTTTAGAAGTATCTATCCAAGCCAAATGCAGTGTATAGCCTTATGAGGTTTGACAGAAATTCCCGAAAACTCTGACTCAGGAATTCCATCCCCAGGTATAAACCCAACAGAAGTACTTACGTGTGTCCCACAGATGGTAGGGTTGAGAGTGTTCTACCATCCATAGATAAATTTAGAAAACCATCTATTTGCATCAAGAATAGAATGAATATATAAACCATCATGTATTTATGCATCAAAGTACTTCTCTTAAATAAACAAGAAAAATAAGTTATTGTTACTGAGTATTTACATTTTGAATAATTTGTATTTTGTTATATAGTCTTTACTAGATAATGACAATTTATATTTTAAATGTATTAACTTACATATGTCCTCCTGATTGTTAGTTAATGAGACAGTTTTCTTTTACTATGGCTAGATGCTGGCTAAATTCTGTGATAATAGCTAACATTAAATGAGCATTGATTATGCACCAGTTACCTTATATAAACATTCATTAAAAAGGCACAACAAGCATGTACACTAGCTCCTATTTCATCCTGAAAATGAAGATGCTAAATTAAAAGTGTCAATATCTTGAGGAAGGTGACATAATTAATAATAAGTGGAGCAAAGATTTGGACTGAAATTGGGGGCTCTTGCCCGGCATTGTAACAGTTTTTCTGCTTCCCTATAAAGATGCTAAATAAACTTGTTAATATCTATGTTTAATACAAAAATTTAACCAAAAAGGTTTGCATAATTATATTGTGACATATTTTCTAGTACTGTCTGAGAGATAGGCTCTTATATTTTAAGTATTTGCATTATTACATAACATATGGATTTTAGGAAATTAAAATAATGTAATTTTTTAAGCTCAATCAGTTCAAGTAAATTTAGTCAAAATAGAATAGTAAGGGCTTAAAAAATTCTCTAGGAATATGGTAGAAGCTATAAAATCATTCTAATATTTTTCTCAAAATAAAAATGATGTTTATCTGGGTAATGCAACTACATTTTAGAAACAAAACAAGAAAATAAATTATAGCTATATATTTGAAGAGCAATTAAATGCAACTCACCAAATTTCCATATTTCTATAACCCACTATACAATTAATAGCCCAATAGTCATACTGAGTACTTTCTGTCCACAAATGTTCCCATTACAGAAATTTTAGTGTACCCCCAGCACACAGTTTTTATAAGGATACATTTAAAATATATAAAATATTTAAAATTAATACACTTAAATAATTTTTACATTGAAAGCAAAATATCATAAAATATCTTAAAATTTATACTAACTTAAAAATCTCCGTATACTCCACAAGTGATTTTGAAATGTATGAGCAGAGACATAAAAAAATATGGTGCTGATAAAACTGGAGGAGTTAGCAAAAAAAATGGTTACAACTACCATTTGATCAATCATAATTCTCATCCTGAAGAATATTCCAAAATAAATGAAAATAATTTGGTAGGTCTCTAACTGTAAGAAGTACTTTATAACTGCTTGCATTAAAATATAACTGTAAATTATTTATTAGAAGGTGAAAACTGCTGGCAGTTATAGCGCAATGATCTGTGTTGATATTAATGCAAAAATAATAGTAGCTAGCTATTCTGCTGAAAGTTTTTTCCCGTTAAATGGGGGAAAAAAATGTGTGCGCTAAAGTGGTTACAGACAATGCCCTACAGTCACTGGAGGCAATAATAATTCATATAACTTAAAGAAACTAATCTCCCAATTCTGATTTTCCTCCAACTTGCCATTGATCTAAATCTAGAAGTCTGTTTGAATTTAATGAAAAACCAGTGCTCATGCTAAGAATCAACATATTTCTGTCATCGTCTCTAAGAACTGGCCCTATCATTCCGTCATTGCTGTTTTTCACAGTATACACTTCCTGGGTTCTGGGTTTCCTGGTATCATTAAATAAAATCTCCTTTACTCAATCTCTTTCTGCACCTATTGTATAATTACAATGTATGTATTCTTCCAAAATTATTTCAATACTTCTTTGACTGCATTGGTAAAAAAACTTCAAACACGATGACCTTTTTTTTTTTTTCATTGGTAACTATGAATTTTATTGTATGGATAGCTCCTGTGGCATGCATCTGTACAAATCTTTCAGGCTATGGTCCACAGCTGGGTTATGAATAAAAAGGCATAAATTTGGCTTTCATTTTATTAAAATGAAGTTAATAGTGCAGAAAAGTCACACGACTTTGATGGTTCAGGTTTCTTAAATGCTGCCACATGAGGGACTCTAGATACCTGCAATGTTGTTGTACATTCCAACTTCCCACGTGCAAGTACTTGGAAACCGTGACAGTCCTCACCAGGCTAGGCTGGGGCCTGAAATGCTGTGAAGGCAAAACTTTACAAATAGCAATGTCAGCGCACAGAACTTGCCTTTATTAAAGTGGTGTGTTCCTGTAATTCCAGCACCTTCACAATTTAACAAACCCAATTTACTGTGCTTCACTTCTAAAAACCTATGTGAAACATGAAAAAGAAGCCATGTGGCATAAATTGCAACTTCAGGAAAAGTTCTTATTTTAGTATCCAAAATAATTTTTCCCATATAAAATAAATGTCTGAAGTTCCTGATGTGTGGGAAGATAATGTTTGCTAAAGTCATAATGAAACCTTATAGATGGACGATTGGCTGTGTAAACAGCACCTGTTGAGGAAGGTTTAATCTCCAAACCTGTTAGACTGGATGAAGTCAGATCAGTAGCGGCCACCGTGTGCCCTTACAGGAGATCTCATTCCCATTAGAGGTAGAGGAAAACTAGGGAACGCTTCATGAGTTTGGGTGCCATCCTTGTGTAGGGGCCACGCTAATGGCTGTATCATTCCAATTTTCATGTACGTGCTGCTGAGACAAGCACTGACTTTATTTTTATTCCATTGTATTACAGGCTTGGTTGCAGAAACATCTCACCTTCTTCAGTGACATTACCTTTAGTTTCCTGCAACTCACTTACCCCAGAATTAATGATATCTCCTGGATGGCAAATAAATGCCAATGAGTTTGAGTTAAATGATCAAAGTAAATGCTGCAAGAATGTGTTGAAGGGGAATGGGAAAATGTATTGCAATCCCTAAGGGTGGGATGACTAGTCAGCCGTCTGTCGCTTGGGGCAGAAACAAAACAAAGCCAGCAGCGCGTCTTGCCTCCCTTTTTCTTCTTCTAGGTATTTTGTCTGGAAATAACCACCAGGCTATTTGGGCCAAGATCTACTCTCAACATTAGAACGAAAATTCTCATCCTTGACATAGCTCATTCTGAGACCTTACAGTATGGAGGAAAATTGCAGTCTCTATTATTCTTTGTTATCTTCTAGTAGAAGCTGATGGTAGCAGCCCTGATAAAGGGGTGAGAGAAGTTAGTGGGGACCACCTGCAGAGATCTCAGCCTGGTCCGGCCAGTCCCATGGTAGCAAGGGGAGTCTCTTGGCCTTTATTATTCTATCTTTCTGAAATAACTCTGCCTCCTATGACCAGCTAATATCTGCACATCTGTAGCTGACACCCCTTTGCCCTGTCCAGGGGATACAAAAGCCCAGCTACTTTGCCTCAAGGCAAGAGAGACTTTGCTATGCAATTACATTCTCTCCATCCTTTGGAATTAGAATGAAGCTAGATATCTCGCCAAACCACATCCCGACTTCCCATTGTCTCTATCTGGAGTGCACTCCCTTAATGAATTTCTTGTTTAGAGATTCTGATCTCAGGCTTTGCTCTCAGGGAATCTGACCTAAGACAATACTCACATTTTTTTTTTTGCCTCTATAAAGCCCAGTACAAATGATACTTTGTCAGCAAATCTTTCATTAATCTCACAGAAGGAAATAACCCCTTCTTCTCGCTGAACTCTGTACATTCCTTAGAGTGACTGTTATTACCTCCACGAGTTGTAGCTATTAATAAGGAGGGTTTGTCCCACACTGGTCATGTTCCTGCAGACTAGGAAATAGTTGGTATCCTCTGTCCCCTAGACACCTCCCCCACTTCTTCCCACACATCTCAATCTTCGGTCTTTCTGCTTATCTCTTCCAGGCCTCTTAGTTCCTTTCTTTGGTTCTGGATCTTTGCTTTTGCTGTTTGCTATGCCTGGAATTCTTTTTCCCTTTGTATTCCTTACAGTGCTGACCTCTACTTGAGGTATCCCCTGAAAAGTCAGCCCTCACGGAGGTACTTTTCTCTGACTACCCTCTTTGCTGACTACTAACTGCTGCTACCTTCTGGGTGCTCACCTGGATTAGTCTCCTAGGACTAAGGAACAGTACCACAGACTCGGGGGCTTATGCAACAGAAATTTATTCTCTCCTTCTGGAGAGTTCTGGGGCCTCCCATTCTGAAATCATGATGTTAATTTTAATTAACTTGGAAGCACTCAATGTATGGTACTACGTAGCCTGACCTCTAAGTTTTATTTCAGTTTTTTTTTCCCTAAGCAATTTTAAGCCCAAAGCAGATACTCAGGTCAGTATCATCAGGTCACCGACTGCATACAACATGGAATTGACCTGACTAAACTCTGTAAGTTCTATTGGCAGTTTGCAGAATATCCATTGCAGGAGTATTTGCTGGTCCTTTGGGTGATGGTCGAGCTGTGTAACAAAAGATCCCAGGTGTAGTTGTATGACCACTGACAAGTGGCATGAGCTGTCTTTAATCTCCTCTTTTATAAACCAGGAAGAAGAGTGGGACTTAGTTGTGAGGATTTAATGAGTTACTATATGCAAAGTTGCCAAAAACAGTGTCTACTAGTAATCAGAGCTGTGTAAGAAACTATTTTTTTCAGGCGGCGCCTGTTGCTCAAAGGAGTAGGGCACCGGCCCCACATGCCAGAGGTGGTGGGTTCAAACCCAGCCCTGGCCAAAAACTGCAAAAAAAAAAAAAAAAAAAGAAAAAAAGAAACTATTTTTTTCTCATTCTATGGTCGTAATGATAAATAGAAGCTATTTTTGAGAGTGTGTGAACCTATTATTGTAAGGCAGGATGGATGAAAGGTGAAACTTTTATGGTGAAACAAGGTCCACCAATCCATCCAAATCGATGTCCATCTGGGTAAGACTTTTCTTCTACTTGTAATAATTTTTCATTTTTCCTACTGATTGAATTGTTTGTGTTTATTAAACATGATTTCAGACCTTTGGTTCCCATTTTAGCCCTGGATAAGTGACGGGAAGTGGGAAGAGGAAAGGACAACATTTTTCTTCTGTTATACAACTACAGTGTAAGTTGACCACTCAAGGGACTTTAGAAAAGTGGTCACCATATGGAGGTGGTCAACATAAGGAACTGGGCCTGTGTACGGATACATGCATGTGGTGCATGTCTGGTCTATGAAAATCAGGTCAACTTAAGGAAGCGCTGAATGTAGGGAGGTGGTCAGCTATGGAGGGACTACTGTATAAAGAATTTTGGGTTTTTGAGGTTTGCCATGACACGTCAATGGGCTTTCAAGTGACAGGATAAGACCTAGAGAAAAAACATAAAATTTCAACAAATGCATGTTGTCAATGCATGTGCCAATATGAGATGAACACAATTTGAAATGAGTCTATTTAGGAAAGTCTAATTTTTGAGCTTATAAATCTTTGTGAAAAGATATCTTTTTAATCCCTGAGTCGGATTTAGTCTGCAGTGTACTATGACCACAATGACACAGATACAACCTATATCTAGTGACCTTACCCTAAAATCTGCTGGCCGACAGCCTCTGTCCTCAATGACATTATCCTGAGAGCATGTCAACTACTGGCCAAAGTGCTTGGGAGCAGAGCAGAAAGCATCTTGCAGTGTTATCAATTCCATTCTCTTCATCTGGCTCTCAATTCTGTTCTCTCCATCTGGAGCTAGCCTAAAGGTTGATTATATTTGAATATTTTAGCATAATATTCACTTGGCACAAATCATTTTGATTGGATGTTTTAATATTCCGGCAGCTATTATTTACTTTTTATGTTTTTCTCTTTTTAGTTTTATCCCCTTAAATTACAAAGATAAAGAGGTGTTTATTCTTATGGCATAGAAAATATCAGCATAATCATTGTTAATCTATTTCTTCATGTCATCCCTTGGTTTTCTTTCACTAAATACTTTTGTATATCATTTTGCTTCTGTTCTCATGATAATCCATTGTATGCTAAGCTGTTCTTATCATATTATCTTCTAATATGGTAGCAAATCATCTTAGATTTGCTCACTGGAGAAAATTTATTTATTTGATGACATTTGCCATAGCAATGTATTACATTTATTCTTTTTTTTTATCAAATTCTTATTAGCAGGAAATATTAAAATTTAATCCTCATAGTTTGTAGAACTTCAGGATCCTTTCACAATGTAGACTATCTTAGACATAAATGAAAATTCATTCATTTGACTCATCTCACACAAAATCCTAGGAGCCTGTCTTCAGAACTACATGCTGTATAGATATCATTGTTACCTGGTGTTATTTTTCTCAAATCTGCTAAATTGTTACCAGAGTCATGTGATCATTAGAAAGAAGCTTCCTTTCTTTCATGGGCAAGTCTGGTTGAAAAGAGATTATTGCTTTCTCCATATTCTGACGAGGTCTTTGGCCTGACTTGGATTGGTCTAGTAGGTGCTGTACTCAGGAACAAGTATTATGTGAATTGGGGGTCCTTGTTTCACTATCAAAGTTTCATCTTTTATACTGTATGACTTCCCTCTGGAAGTTGTTAGATTTCCAGCAATTATCTTATAATTCCGGAGTCGGATTTATGTTTAGGACTAGACAGATACTATATCAACAAAGGCTTGACCAATAGTTTAAAGTACTATAATACTTCAGGAATACCAAATGTCATTTATACACCCCAATATTTTTATTTTTTATTATTATTTTTTTCAATTTCTGTAGAGACTGCCAAAAGTAGCCAAGTTGCCTGCATGTGTTTCAAGTCGTGGCGGGGGTGGGGGTGAGGGGGGCAGGAATTGTAAAAATTTCCAGTGAGCAATGATCATGTCTTAGATTGGCTACAATACTGCCACTGTGAACAGCTATTAAGGCCTTATATTTTGGTATTTAATATGTCACAAATGTGTTTGTAATATTAAGAATAATTATAGGCTATTTCTTGGTTGCTGAAAGTGGTCTATTTGTCTAGTCCTTGTGTGTCCTATGAGAGTCTGAGTGGGGTTTGGGTTTAGGCTTCTTGAGGTCAAATTTCAGCTTTGTTACTTAATCTCCCTGAATATTTGCTCTGTCATTAGAAAAGCAGACACAAATTCATTGGAATTAAATGACTAGTTGAGACAGTAAAAGAAAACAGTGAATGTGGTGTGTATTATTTTCCTGCTTAGGTTTTATGTGATACTTCCAGCTAACCATTCCTCTATTTTAAGTATATGAAATCTCAAGAGTTTCCAGTCTGTAACTGGTATATATATCTAATGTACAAATGTCTATCAGGACTAAAAGTTTATAATTTTAGAAGGTGGTCAGTTGTTATTTATTGTGCTACTTTTTCTAACATCTGCTGCATTTTATTTATCCATTAAACTTCCTTTGCAATGTATTTTATTGATTTCATTTTGTTTTCCATTTTCTTTTACTTTTATTTGAAGATTCTCCTTCTACGTTGGAACATTATGGCTGGGAAAGTGATAGCAGAACAAATCACGTGTTGTTTATTAGGACTTCCCAAATTCTAAAGGCTGAGAAATGAACCTTTTACCAAAGATGGAATGCCCTGATAATTGGTGAATAGGTCTCTGTTTTTCACAAAAAATGACAGGGCTCTAAAATCTTACTTTCTCTAAGCACCAGTCAAAAGTCAAGGAAGAAAAAGAGGATGTAAAAACAGATGGTTGATAATCTTACTGACTTTGATAGTTTGCTGAAAAGTACCTTCCTCTTTGTAAATTTTTCTTTGTTACAGAGAAGAGAGCACTAAATGCTGGACATTGAAAGCTCATAGCCAAGTGAAGGAAGACAAATACCTCTCTGTGGACTCTCTTGCTTTTTATAACCCTGTATATATAACATCGCTTGTTTCTTATGAGGAGATGCATACTTGATGGGTCACTATTAAGCATGTAGTATTGCTTTTATTTTCTTACATTGGTGAAAAATGAAGTGAAGTCTGAAGGTTTGCAAGCAACCTAAATTATTTAGTGAGATGGAATAATATATTTTGCTGGAGGAAGAAAGGAACTAAAGCAACATAGAACCACCTCAATGATCAGTTCTGTTTTCTACAACTCATCCATAGTCATCCCCTTTTTGTCATGAAATAAGAAGCTCTGCAGAAAAATCATACATTGATTGGTTTATTATGTGAAACTAACAAAAATTGTCTATAGTTATAATCAAAGATGTGGATAACAGTAACAACAGAACCTTAAAAAATATGTCATTGATTTTAAAGTTCTCTCAAGTACACAATATAATTGGATACACTCAGCAAAACTGCAAGGGCTGTGGGTGCATATTATCTCATTTTATAGATAAGAGTACAAATGCTGACAAATGTTAAGTGTTTTTTATCGAAAGTCTCCTGGATAGTCAGTGGCTGATTTGGATGATTTGGAAATGGAATCTGATTATTTTTATTTCTTACCCCATGTTCTGCCTGTTTGCACACACTAACATTCAGAACACGTACAGTGACAACCTTGTGGATGAATCCAAAGCCTGTTAAAAAAAATACCTAAGAAATTGTTTTCAAATGCATAACAATCATTAGCTGACGTGAACATTGGCAAGCCACAATCCTTTTTTTGTTTAAACTTTTAGAAGGAGATTTTCACCATGGTGAACTAATAGAAATCAGATTTAGGTTCATGGGACTGTGATTTCATTTTTGTTTCCGAAAGCATGGTGAGCTTCACACAAAACAATTTTCCATCTTTTAAGTCTTGCTAATCTACTTTAAGCTAGGCAAAAGTCACACATCATCTCAGCTGCTGTGATCATTTACAAACCACCTCCGCTAATCTCTTCAAAGGGGATTTTCCTTTGCACAGGCAGACTGCACAGCATGGGACTTACAGTTAGTCCCTTGCAAAGTCTCCCAGGTTCATTTATAATTCAGCTTTTATCCTGAAACTGTAGTATGGAAAGTCTCTTCAAACCAATTCCAGGCCTTTTTATGGCTGCCTCTGGTTTACTCCCAAATATTTTTATAACTGTTACAATCATAATAGGAAAGATTATGTGATTCATATTATTTATTTTCAAATGAAAAAAGAAAACGACCCTCACACATTTAGTTTAGTTTCTGGGTACACTGAAAGGTTTTGGTTTTGGGGTTTTCGTAGTTTGATAAGCTATATATATAAAAAAATCCCTTTTGTGTTTCCAAATGCAATTTTTATTTTAGATCAGGCATTTGAAAACCTTAAGTGTGATTTAGATAGCTTTAATACATAATGAATGGCATTATAAATAATTTTGCATGCTTGGACAAAATGTAAACACAATTTTTCCTTTAAAACAATTGGACAAAAATACAAAACAAAAAGATATTTTCAAATGCAAGCTTCACATATTTCATCTTAAACAAACAAACTTACACAATTTATATATATTCCTTCAGGAAAAAAAATAGGTTTAATCAGTGACTTCAAGGATACTAATGTAAAATCTGATTTTGCTGTAAGATTTGCAGTAATATTCTACAACCCTGTGATTTAAATGCTCAGAATTATAGCTCTTGAAGTTTACTTTTGTAGTCCTGCATGTTATGACTTTGGAAAATTTTATTTTTCAGGAACAGCATTGTGATTCAGCAGAACACAGCTCACCTGACACACTTGAATTCAGATGGTAAGTCAGTAGAGCATGCTATCATTGACAGGACAAGCACACATCACCCTGTTGTTATTTGGCAAAATTTGTAGGATTCTAATTTTAATTTTGTGCTTCTACTGAGAATCAGTACTTGACATGCTCAAAAATGAGGCTAATTGAAAATCCTTTCTAGAGAACCCAAAATCCTATCACCACAAACACTTATTATCCCCCCAAATTAAATGATTCAGAAGTTTTAGCAAGGAGGATGTCTTATAGAAAAATTCCATAGTTTTAAGAACTGTGAACTGGAAAATGCACATATTCTCAGGTTATTTTCCTTTTTGGAACGTATGTTACTTGTCCTAAGAACTACAACTTGGTGAAATAAGGGAAAACATTTTTTCTCAAACAAAGAAAGAAGAATTAAGCAGAGTCCCTGTCTTGGGGGAAAGAAAAAAGGAAAGGAAAAATAAATAATGATCTTATAATCTTAGAGTCTTTATATTCTTCATTGTCAAATTTTATTTATAGAATGGGAAATATCAGAAATGAAGATTTTCCGAAACATTCCATAAATGGCAAAAACCACCTTTTGTTTAAACTAAGGACTTTTCAGCTTGTGGGAGGAAAAAGGACCGAATTGAAGTTCACATCTCAATCATTCCCTTGCTTTTTCCTTTGTGGTCTTGCCTCAGAGTAAAAGAAAGGAGGCGATATCTTCTGAAGTCCCTTCTGGTTCTAGTATGCGTTTGATTTTCAAACATGAAATGAGACCAAAGATAAACATGTCCTCCCTTTAACAGGAGCTTTGTGGTAAATGCCACATCATTTTCCTTCTCTATCCATTCGCCCTACTCTCCCCACTGAACGCCCTTTTTCCAGGAGGTACAAAAGTAACAAAAAAAATAATAACTTTGTTGTTCATCTCAGCAAATACCTCTTGGGGATGCGAGATTACTTTGAGATTACTTTGTAGAAAAATGTAGAAGGGAGTGAATGTCAAAAACTCGGTTATGCTTCCATAAGCCAAAATGATAAATAGCAGCTTTGATCAATGACCCTTTTATGGATATAGCGTATATATGTCTCACCAGGTCGGTGTGTGTATGTGGGTGGGTGGGTGTGGAAAAGGATCTCTTGGTAGAATAGCAGTGCTTCTTGAGCATTTCATAGATTATGTCCTTAGAAAACCAGGTCAGGTTAGTTCAGTTCAAGGATAAAAGCCGAGTGACAGTGGAAGGGTGGCATATGTGTTGCCTGAGTTCTTAGTTCAGTGGCTAATTCCCTGGAGATACGCAACTACTCACTTGATTTGGAGCATATCTCTTTGGGTGCAGCCTCGCACATCTGTATCCTAACCTTCAAGCCCCATTAGTATGTAGGATACTAGGTGGAGTCCTGAGGAAGGTTTATTTGGCACATTGTTCATCCTGCTATACACAAGTGCATAGAAGTAAAATAGCAATTTCTAGTTGATTTCGTGCTTCTGTAGCTTAATGGTCTTCAATGCTACTAGTAGACCTATTATACATATTTTTGTACAAAGAAAGACGTGATGAAAGAAAATGTCAGCTTTTGAATAAACCTGTGTCCAAATTTACTCCAAAATGAAATTGAAAAGAAAATTGGAAAAACCACTGTTAGTGGGATTGGCTACTTTCTCTTTTCTGAGTAATTTGGTATCTTAGTATTCATAATGATCAGTGAAGTACTAAGGACAATTTTGTGTTCATCTTTACACCAACCTGACATCTCCTGTTTTTCCTTTAAGTGCAGTGGAATGTAATTAGCTAACAGCTTGGGGCTTGATTGAAATGTCACATTTTATAAATTTATGGCCATCTTCTGTGCCTTCCTAAAACTGAAAGACTTGGACTCTGACTCAACCTACTTGCTAGGGAAAGGTATTCATTCATTAAATAGAAAGGAAAGGTACTTCCCTGGGGATATTCAGAGTTTCTATCTATTTCCTAATAGGATACATGTAAATGGCTTATAAAAATGAAACTCACACATGATGGAGTGTGTTTTGATTGTGCATGCTTTGAAACAAAGCTATCAAATTTATCTCTCCATTATTTCCAATTATTAATAATAAAACTAATACCAAAATTACAGTCTGATTGCTCTGAGTCTCCAAATAAGGAAATTAGAGATGGTGTGGTAGATTGAGTACCTGGGCTCCATTTTTTTTTATTTTGCCCTGAATCATTGTTTCTTGCCATGGAACTTTGCAATTATTTCGGAAAAGGTGAGTGTCCTTTCCACCTTAGACCTTTAGCTATACCCCAGACACTCGCTTTGGTCAGTGCAATGTGGTAACATGACCGTGGTCAGGTCTGAACCTACGCCTTGGGAGCTCCTCCGCCTCCTCTTCATTTTCCCAGGGCAATGGTTAGCCCTTCACCTAGAACAAACCTGAGTAAGGAGTCAAGCTCAGCCAGACCTGCAGCCTGTTATAGAGACATTTGGATGATCCCTCCCTAAATTATCCACCACTAACCAGCCGCTCATTGGCAGCTCTAAGACTCCCTGGTCCTTTATTAGGCAATAATACTTGACTGATACAGAATTGAAGAGAAATAATCTTCAAAACTAACCAAATGGGCTGTGTGTGGGTAAACTTTCTATTAATCCAGTTCAAACAAGTAAATTACTCAGTTTGGGAGTAAATGATTTAGCAAGCTTTATTTTTAAAGTAATGCATTTAAAACCCAGGGGTCCAGGATGCTAGGAACAGAAATTCCCTGCATGAAATCATCTTTTTTCTGAAGAAGCAAGCATTTGTGTGATGTAAGTTATTTGCCTGGTTGAAAAAGAGGGAAGCTTATTTATTTAATGAGGAGTAACTTTATGACTGTCTTCCACCCGTATCATGCAGTACATGTTTCAGTCAAAGCTCTCATTTGGAGGAAACAGAACCTCGTCTTACTCAATTAAACACCAAAGGATTCGCTAAGGGGCTTAACTAGCTGATAGAATCACTGGGAAGGCTGAGGAAACATACATTATTGTGGGCATCCAGGAAGTTACATAGTAGGCTCTGAAGGTAGCTCCAGGAAGGTGCTTCCTCTGCTGCCAGCTCCAGAGCCAACTACACGAGTGACACTTTCGCCTTCACTCTCGTGTAACTCAGCTTTGAATCATTTTCTTCCTGGTGCCTTGTTTCATAGAATACAGAGCTAGAAGGAAGACTGTACATACTTCTAGAATGACTAGAGAGCTACAGTGGAATAGGCACTGGGGAGATGACAAGAAACAGAACAGGGACACAAGGACCTTACTTCCCAGAACAGGAAAGAAACAAAATACATAAAATATAGGATTGGATGGTGATAAGGGCTCCAGGAAAATAAAGACAGAGATGAGTAGGCAACCCTTTGGGTAAAGTTGTATGACTGCAGTATTTGGGTCAGAGAAAGCCTCTCTTTAAAAGTGAGAGCTGAGCAGAGTCTCACAGGAGAATGAGTGAGTCATGCAGACCTCTGCAGGAAGAACATTCCAGAAGAGGGAACGGCATGTTCACAGGCCCTGGCACACATCAGGAAATAGCAGTCATGAGTTTTTAGAGAACAGCACAGGGGTCGGTTGAAATAAAGTGGGTAAGTTGAACACAAGTATCTCTGAGAAGGTACAGGTGACCAGGTTGTGCGGGGCATGGTAAGGACACGGCCGTTTACTCTGCGTGAAGTAGAGAGTCATGGGGTGGGGGGTTGACAAGATGAATGATTTGAACTCTGCCATTTTTTCCCACTTTTTGAAAAAAAAAGAGAGAGAGAGATGAAATCTATACTCTATAAAATTAGCCATTTTAAAGAAAGAATTTAGTGGCTTTGAGTAGGTTTGCAGTTCTGCAAGGATCACCTATATCAAGTTTCAAATATTTTCAATATGACACAGAAAACCCCTGTCCCAATTCTATAATCTCTCCTTGTGACCCCCTCTCCCAGGCCCTGTCACACACCAATCTGCTTTCTGTCTATATGGATTTATTTATTCTAATTATTTTGTTTGAATGTATGGAATCACAGAACTTGTGACCTTTTGACTCTGGATTCTTTCACTGAAAATAATGTCTTCAAAGTTCATCTGCATTGATGCATATATCAATGCTTCATTTTCTTTTTATGGGTAAATCAGTTCTGTGCTATCTATAAAGACAATTTTTGTTTGTTTATTTGTTTGTTTTTCTGCTTTTATTTTTACTTTATTTTATTTTTTTTTATTAAATCATAGCTGCGTACATTAGCGCAATCAAGGGGTACAATGTGCTGGCTTCATATACAATCTGAAATGTTTTCATCAAACTGTTTAACATACTCTCCATGGCATTTTCTTAGTTATTATATGAAGACATTTATATTCTGCATTTAGTAAGTTTCACCTGTAACTGTCTAAGATGCACCACAGGTGTGGCCCCACCAATTATCTTCCCTCCACCCCAAACTCCCCCCTCCCCTCCCTTCCCATATTCTTGTGCTATAGTTGGGTTATAGCCTTCATATTAAACCTTTAAATTAGCTTCATAGTAGGGCTAAGTACATTGGATACTTTTTCTTCCATTCTTGAGATACTTTGCTAAGAAGAATATGTTCCAGACCATCCATGTAAACATGAAAGAGGTAAAGTCTCCATCTTTCTTTAAGGCTGCATAGTATTCAATGGTATACATGTACCACAATTTATTAATCCATTCATGCGTCAATAGGCACTTGGGCTTTTTCCATGACTTAGCAATTATGAATTGGGCTACAATAAACATTCTGGTACAGATGTCTTTGTTATAATGTGATTTTTTGTCTTCTGGTTATATACCTAGTAAAGGAATTATAGGGTTGAATGGAAGGTCTATTTTTAGATCTCTAAGTACTCTCCAAACTTCCTTCCAAAAGGAATGTATTAGTGTGCATTCCCACCAGCAGTGTGGAAGTGTTCCCTTTTCTCCACATCCACACCAACATTTCTGGTTTTGGGATTTTGTCATGTGGGCTAATCTTACTGGAGTTAGGTGCTATCTCAAAGTAGTTTTGATTTGCATTTCTCTGATGATTAAGGATGGTGAGCATTTCTTCATGTGTCTGTAGGTCGTGTGCCTGTCTTCTTTGGAGAAGTTTCTCTTCAAGTCCTTTGCCCACCCTGAGACGGGATCACTTATTCTTTTCTTGCTAATACGTCTGAGTTCTCTGTGTATTCTGGTTATTAAACCATTGTCTGAGGCATAACCTGCAAATATTTTCTCCCATTCTGAGGGCTATCTGCTTACTAAACTTACTATGTTCTTGGCTGTACAGAAGCTTTTTAGTTTGATCAGATGACAGTAGTGTATTTTTGATACTGCTTCAATTGCCTGGGGAGTCCTACTCATAAAATATTCAACCAATTCCTTCAAGAGTTTCCCCTGCACTTTCTTCTAATATTTTGATAGTTTCATGAATTAAGTTCAAATCGTTAATCCAGTGAGAGTCTACCTTAGTTAATGGTGAGAGGTGTGGGTTTTAGTCTTCTACAGGTCGACAGCCAGTTCACACAGCACCATTTGTTAAATAGGGAGTCTTTTCCCCACTGAATGTTATTAATTGGCTTGTCAAAGATTAAGTAATGATAATTAGTTGGATTCATCTCTTGCTTCTCTATTCTGTTCCATATATCTACCTCTCTGTTTTTGTGCCAGTACCATGCTGTTTTGATCACTATCAATTTATAGTAGAGTCTCAGGTCTGGTAGTGTGATTCCTCCTGCTTTGTTTTTATTTCTGAGTAATGTCTTGGCTATTCAAGGTTTTTTCTGATACCATATAAAATGAAGTATTTTCTTTGAGATCTTTAAAATATGACAATGGAGCTTTGATAGGAATTGCATTAAAATTATATATTGTTTGGGGTAGTATAGACATTTTAATAATGTTGATTCTTCCCAGCCATGAGCATGGTATATTTTTCCATTTGTCAACATTTTCAGCTATTTCTTTTCTTAAAGTTTCATAGTTC
>CAUYRH010141128.1:0-38283 GCA_963574655.1 Perodicticus potto
TTCAGATCAGGCAAGGAACAAACCTCGTAACAACCAACAAGACCAAAGAAGAGTACACTTAAGTTGAAGACACAACACTTGATCTGAAACAAGAAGTTTGTGCCTACTCAACAGCTTTGAAAGAGCACTTCCCAACGCTGCTAGTAGTCTTTGTTTTCTTCAGTGCTGTACTGTGAGATTGCCCGGTGCAGCAGCAGTTGTATTCTTTATTAGCTTGGTAGATCATTTTCTCTCGCTCTTTTTTTTATACTAGCAACTTTCATCCTTTGAAATGTGTGCTGAAAAAGAAGAATCAGCAAATACTACTGAAAATGGAATATTTGGTTATAACTGCGAGATGAGCTTTGATCCAAACCTTCTTCACAACAATGGACACAAAGGATACCCCAATGGTACTTTAGCAGCGCTGCGTGAAACTGGGGTTATTGAAAAACTGTTAACCTCTTACGAATTTATTCAGTGTTCAGAACATCAAGCTAGACTTTTCTTCTACTGTTCACAGTATAATGGCAACCTGTAGGACTTAAAAGTTGGAGATGATGTTGAATTTGAAGTATCATCTGACCGGCGGACTGGGAAACCGATTGTTGTTAAACTGGTGAAGATAAAACCAGAAATCCTCCCTGACGAACGAATGAATGGACAAGAAGTGTTTTATCTGACTTACACCCCTGAAGATGTTGAAGGGAATGTTCAGCTGAAAACTGGAGATAAAATAAACTTTGTAATTGATAACAATTTCAGATTGTATATGAAGCCAGCACTTTGTACCCATGATTGCACTAATGTACACAGCTATGATTTAATTAAAAAAATAAATAAAAATAAATATACTGGTGTAAGTGCTCGTATAGGGCTGTTGAAAAAGAAACAAGCTCGCTGTCAGGGAGTATTTTGTGCCACGAAGGAGGCATTTGGCTTTATTGAAAGAGGTGGTATTTCAAAAGAGATATTCTTTCACTATGGTGAATTTAAGGGTGACTTCAACCTTATATACCAGGCAAATGGAAAGCAGAAGAAAGCAGGTGTTGCAATCATATTCTCAGATACAATAGGATTTAAACCAACCAAAGTAAGGAAGGATAAGGATGGACTTCATATTTGTTAAAGGTAATATTCAATATGATGAGATTTCGATTATTAATATATATGACCAAACCATAATGCACCTCAATTCATAAGAGAAACTCTAACAGACATGAGCAACTTGATTTCCTCCAGCTCCATAGTAGTCAGAGATTTTAACACTCCTTTAGCAGTGTTGGATAGATACTCCAATAAGAAGCTAAGCAAAGAAATTTTAGATTTAAACTTAACCATTCAACAACTGGATTTAACAGACCTCTACAGAATGTTTTATTCTAATAAAATTGAATACACATTCTTCTCAGCACCCCATGGAATATACTCCAAAATCGATCACATCTTAGGACACAAGTCTAACCTCGGCAAATTTAAAAGAATAGAAATTATTCCTTGCATCTTCTCTGACCATCATAGAATAAAAGTTGAACTCAATAACAACAGGAATCTGCATACTCATGCAAAAACATGAAAGCTAAATAACCTTATACTAAAGGGTAGATGGGTCACAGACGAGATTAAGAAGGAAATTATCAAATTTTTGGAACAAAATGACGATGAAGACACAAATTATCAGAACCTCTGGGATACTGCAAAGGCAGTCCTAAGAGGGAAATTTATAGCACTGCAAGCCTTCCTCAAGAAAACGGAAAGAGAGGAAGTTAACAACTTAATGGTACATCTTAAGCAACTGGAGAAGGAAGAACATACCACCCCAAACCCAGCAGAAGAAAAGAAATAAACAAAATTAGAGCAGAATTAAATGAAAATGAAAACAAGAGAATTATACAACAGATCAATAAAACAAAAAGTTGGTTCTTTGAAAAGGTCAATATAATAGATAAACCTTTGGCTAACCTAACCAGGAAAAAAAGAGTAAAATCTCTAATTTCATCAATCCGAAATGGTAAAGACGAAATAACAACAGACCCCTCAGAAATTCAAAAAGTCCTTAACGAATATTACAAGAAACTCTACTCTCAGAAATATGAAAATCTGAAGGAAATGGACCAATACTTGGAAGCATGCCACCTACCAAGACTTAGCCAGAACAAAGTGGAAATGTTGAACAGGCCTATATCAAGTTCTGAAATAGCATCAACTATACAAAATCTCCCTAAAAATGAAAAGCCCGGGACCAGATGGCTTCATGTCAGATTTCTACCAAACCTTTAAAGAAGAACTAGTACCTATATTACTAAACCTCTTCCAAAATACAGAAAAAGAAGGAATACTACCCAACACATTCTATGAAGCAAACATTACCTTGATCCCTAAACCAGGGAAAGACTCAATAAGAAATGAAAAGTATAGACCAATATCACTAATGAATATTGATGCAAAAATATTTAACAAGATCCTAACAAACAGAATCCAACAACACAGCAAACAAATTATACACCATGACCAAGTAGGTTTTATCCCAGGGTCTCAAGGCTGGTTTAATATATGTAAATATATAATATATATTCATAATATAATAATCTATAATCTATATAATTCATCACATGAACAAATTAAAAAGCAAAGACCATATGATTCTCTCAATTGATGCAGAAAAATCTTTTAATAATATCCAGCATCCTTTCATGATCAGAACACTTGAGAAAATGGGTACAGGAGAGACATTTCTTAAACCGATAGAGGCCATCTACAGCAAACCCACAGCCAAAATTGTCTTGAATGGAGTTAAATTGAAATCATTTCCACTCAAATCAGGAACCAGGCAAGGTTCCCTATTGTCTCCACTGCTTTTTAACATTGTAATGGAAGTGTTAGCCATCACAATTAGGTAAAACATTTTTTAAAATGTTGTTTAAAGTAGTTGCTTTTGGGGGTTAAGGGAGCAGGTAGCAAATTAATGATTCCACTGAACTTAGCTCTTCTGTATATATGTTTAATATTTTTTTTAAAAGAAAACTGGAGGACATGCTGAGCTTTTTATTTATTTTGCTTCTTCTTGTGATTGACTCAAAATCTTAAATAAAAATCAAACAAATGTAACGACAGTAACAATGAAGAAAAAAATAACAGAAAACTCTCCCACCATGAAATGTATACCACTATGGTATACATGTATTTATATATGTATGTACTACTAATTTGACCCTCAAAAAAGTGTTTTTAAGGTATCTAGAAAAAGTAATTGAATTTCTTACTTCATGGAGAAATGCAAAATTATAGCTATTGTTACCTCAATTCTACATCACTTGATATCCCTTGGTATCAATTCTACCTCACTTGGTGTGTGGATACACTCACCCCTCTATCCATACCACACATGTGTTTGTGTGTGTGTGTGGATGTATACATATATGAAACTCCATAGTTGACCACCTCCTTAAGTTGGCCTACTTTTCATAGACTGAACATGCAGTGTTCATCAATGGAAGACTGACCTCTATATATAACCACCTCTGTAAGTTATCTTGACCATTTGGGCTGGGGCACACAATATTAATTTGCCTTCTATAACTTGACCAGTTGAATCCACTGTACACCATGGGACAGAAAGTGTGGGCTTTGCCCCTTAGTTGTATTACTTTTTCCTTAGTTTAAGTTCTCTTTAAATGTTTTATTGTCACCACACATTAGATAAGGTCTAATGTCCTGTTTGTTTATCACATGTTGTGGATGAATTTTTTTCAATGTGTAGCACTGGTTACATCCATCAGTTACTGAAAAGTTTTATAGCTAATCAGGACACGATGGCCCAAAGGAAAGAACTCAAAGAGCTAACATTGAAGTAAAGGATCTACCTTCATTTTGCCTGGAAAGCAGCAGGCAAAGAAAGATGGCAGAACATTTTGGTATTAACAAGACCACAGTTAGCAACATCCAAAAAATGTAAACTTGGACAGATAAGGTAAGGAAAGCAGAGACCTACAGCAGAAAATATTCTCTAATAAAAGATATACAAGAAAGTAAAGTACATGTATGTATCATATCAATACAGTATGCCTAGTTCCTTCTGTAAGCCACCTCCTTATGTTGACCAGTTTTTTATAATCCTCAGTTGGTCAACTTATAGGGTTATATATATATGTATTATACCCATATGTGTCTACCTGAGCACCATTTATCATTCATGTAATGAATATTTAGCATCTATTAATAATATCTTTCTCATTACAAGGTTATAATATGAGGAAATATGTGGTAAATAGGAAAATAGATAAAAATGTAAAATATTAAGAAGAATGCATTGGCAGAAGAGTTCTACTTTCTATTGGTTTGTTACTGAAGTCTTCTCTATGGGATTGATTTTTGTTTTGAGAACTAAAAAATGAACAGGGGCCAGCTATGTGTAGAGTACCAAAAAGGGTTTTATAGTTATACCAAAAGCATTTACAAAGGCCTTACCTATGAAAAGAAGGGGTTGTACTGAAGGAAAGACAATTTGATTGGACCATAGTCAGCAAAAGGAGCAATGATGGTAAGTGTGATGGAAGTACAGTTCACGATCTGTTCTCACTGGGAAGTCTAAAGGCACTGGTAGACAGGTTATATGATTGTCAATGTAACAGGAAGCTGTCTTTGGGGGTAAATCTGAAGTGACATTATCCAATTTGCATACTTCCCTGTGGAGAATGGGGTGAGAGTTGGGTCAGAATAAAATCCTATAGATCAATTAGGATTCTACTGGTGCGGTGTAGAAAAGAGATGGTGGCAGCTTAACTTAGGGAGATGGATATAAAGTAGAAGTATTCAAAACACAATTCTGGAGGATGATCTCCATGGACTTATTCTATCATATGCTTTCTTCACTCACGTTAAATCATAGTTCTTCCCTTCTTCTCTCAGAGGCTAAACTCTCCCTGTCTTTTAAATCTCATTTTCTTTTATATTTGCTAATCAATAATATCTTCTTTATCAGTGTCTTCTTCAATCACACTTTCATTATTATCTATACTTAATCTCAGCAAATGCACATGACCAGGTTTCTTCCACCCTCATGAAGAAATTTATTCCACAAGCTTTTTGCACTTGCGGGACTCTCCTGCTGTCTTTACTTCAATATCTGACTCATCTCTTATTTCTACCAATCAGGTTTTTCCTTGAAAGTATGTTCACTAGGGCTTTTCTCATTAAATGTCAAATTCAATATATTTTTAAAAATATCTTATTTGATCCCACTATTGTTTTTCATAGCATGAACCATTTTTCTCTTTTGTTTTTCTTTATTTCTTTGATGCCTATGGCAAACTTCTCTGCCTTTTCTTTTTTAAAAATTTTTTAAATTAAATCATAGCTGTGTACTGCCTTTTATTTTTTTATGGTATCCCTTCATCTTCCTCCCCTTAAATACTAATACTCCATAATATTTTATATTTTCTTCTCTCATTCAGTGGGGTCTTTCTAGTTTCTATAATCCTTAAATAGTCATCAAGGATACTTATTGCGGACAAATTTCAAACCTTTTCTTTCCAGACTTATGTTCCTGGTCTGTATCCTTTATACTTACTTCATACTCCCACATTTGCTTTGTTCCCACAATTTAATAATGTGTACTTTCTCTTTTCTCTGCACCCATTCCAACTAAATATTTAAGATTCCCAAGTGTCTTAGGTAGAAAACTAGTAATATCATGGGACTGATAATATCAGAAAACTAGTAATATCATGGGACTAGTAATATCAAGCCTTAGGTAGAAAAATAGTAATATCATGGGACTACCTATGGAATAGGAACTGTTCCTATGGTATAGGAACTGAAACAGCCTGGAATGTAGTGCATGGTAGGAAACAAATGGATACAGGTATTATTTACTGGTTAGTTCCTGTAGAGAGTATGAGTTGATTACAAATCATGGTGATTGGTCAAGCATTGTAGATCCAAGTTCTCCCTGAAGAAGATGTTGATTCTTTGTTAGTATGTTGAGGTCAACTTTTCTGAAATAAAGTCCACCTACTTTTTAACAACTTAGGTTTGCAGATTTATTTTTTCCAATATCTCTTGATATGTTATTTTTGAGCTTTAGATGTAGATGGAATAGCTCTCTAGTAGCTAAATGAAACCTGATTTTTATCAGGGAATCTTTTTCTCCCACTTGATAATAATCTCCTTTCCTTTTTGCAAAGGAAAACCATAAAAGCAGTGAATGATAGATTTCAGAGCAAACATCTTTATTTCAAAACCATGAGCACAACTAAAAACCAAGTGGAATAATTGAAAATACATTGCCATCATATATAACAAATACCTGATTTATACCTTTGTTTGTAAAGAACTCTCAGAAATCAAAACCAGAAGAAAATCAATTAAAAATTGACCAATGATATTAACAGGTGACTTATAAAATGAATATCAATATCCTATGAACATACAGAGGAAAAGTACTTTCAATATAAAGGAAAGAGAGGCATGGAAGGAGGAAGTACAGCAAAAAGAATAATGTTGTAAAATCTCCCCTGAGACTGTCTGGATGTGGAACTCTCACTGACCTCTCAGACTTTTAGATGAGAAACATCACTTCTCAAAGTCTACTAGTGCCCTCCCTCCTGTTTTAAAAAAAATTAAGGTGAAATTCATATAATATAAAATTAACTGTTTTAAAATGAGCAGATACTGGCATTTAGCATATTCACAATGCTGTGCAACTACCACCTCTTGTTCTTTTTGATGTTATTATAAATGATTTTTTTCTTTACTTTCTTTTTGAATTTTTCATTGGTGTATTTTAGGAACACAGTTGATATTTGTATGTTTTTATCCTTTGCCTTGCAGTTTTTTCTGAATTAGTTTATTAGGTCTAGTAGCTTTTATTTTTTTCTGTGTGTGTATGTGTGTGTGTATTCTTAGGATTTTTTTCATATATAAGATTACTTAATCTATAAATAAGGAGTTTTATTCTTTTGTTTCTATTTTGGATATCTTCTCTATAAATGTGTAGAAGATGATTTGCTCTTTCTCATAAGATATTTATTTTCTTTATTCTTTTTATTAGATACATGGTTTTGTTCTGATTCCCAGGCTGGAGTGCAGTAACATGATCATAGTTCACTGTAGCTTCAAATTCCTGGACTCTCAAGGAGATGAGACTGTGTGCTACCATACTAAGTTTTTTTTTCTAACTTTTATTTTTGTAGAGACAGAATCTCACTATGTTGCCCAGGTTGGTATTGAGCTTTTGGCCTCAAGTGATCCTCCTACCTCGGCCTCCCAAAGTGCTAGAATTACAAGCATGAGCCACTATGCCTAGCCACTCATAAGATATTTGTGAGAAATAGAATGTAAGTTTTAGTTAGATATTGTGAAATGCTTTTCATCTGTCAAATTACAAATATTTTTAATGAGCAAAACCTGGTTTAAAGTATTATAAATGTGGAATTCTTCTATGTAGAATGTAAATTAACCAAACTTTTAAAAACACTAATTTATAAACATAGTGACTAATGGGCAGTTGCAATTCTAAGATATATCGTAAGGAAATAATTGAAATATTTCAATGATTTATATATGACAGTGCTCATTCTAGCATTATTTATAATGGTAGATAGTTTTTAAAACCTAGAACTATAATAGATGATTGTTAAATAGGTTATTATTCAGTTTTAAGATACGGTGCTGCATAATCATTAAAATGTTGTGGAAGTAGTTTCTTAGTATTTTCTATAAAAAATATTTGAAAGAACTATTGCTTCTTCTTCATCCTCCCCCCATATTCACAAATGAATAAATAATTAATGAAATATGCCAAATATTAATAGTAGTTATCTCTGTAACCTCAAATTCCTGGGCTCAAGGCAACTCTGCCTCAGACTCTCAAGTAGATGAGACTACAGGTGTTTGTCACCATACCTAGTTATTTTTTTAATTTTTATTTTTATATCAACAGAGTCTCACAACGATTGCCCATGCTGGCTTTCAACTTTTGGCCTTAGGTGATCTTCCTGCCTTGGCCTCCCAAAATACAGGAATTACAGTACTAATTGGAAAATTTACAATTTTGCTTATATTTTCTTGTAACTTTTCAAATCTTCTATACTAATTATACATTATTTTTATAAGGAAAGTAACAGACACGTTATCTGAAAAGATTTAGCTAAATAAAACCTTTTGTCTCAGAATCTGCTTGTCACCATTTAGAAACCATCAATTCTTACAATTGTCTTACCAGTACAGTTTATACTTATGTGGAAACAATTCTCCCATGGCCTTTTCTGTCTTAATTCAATGGTAAAGTAAAAAGAGGTGGAGAATGACTTCAGTCACTGTTTTTATTTGTTCATTTTTTGCTGCAGTTAAAACTGTTCCATGGGGCAGGTGGAACAGTTTTTGAAATGAAGGTTTCAAATGAATGAAGGTTTTTGAAAAATTAATGGAAATAACCACAGCATCCAGCTATAGCGGCTCAAAGCTAACAGGAATGCCAAAGAACATAGGTGTTATAGTTAGTAATAAAAACCAAATACATTTTAACTTAAATTAATTCTACCTGCAACTTAAAACCTGCTCAGTTTTTTAAGAAACAGGAGGCATTGAGATAAGTAAACACTTCTTGTTAAAAAGTCACAATTGAAATTTGGAGCTCAAGGATTACTAAGGAAAGTAAATTTCCCAACATTTATTTACATTTTGGCTTAAATTTTTTGGTTAGGCAACTTAGAAATTTGGGGTAAGCTATTAAGAATAAGAATCTTTGCTGGCTGTGGTGTCTCCTGCTTGTAATCATCCTAGCCCTCTGGGAGGCTGAAGCAGGTGGATTGCTTGGGCTCAGGAGTTACAGAGCAGCCTAAACAAGAGCGGGACCCCATCAATACCAAAAATGGCAAAAAACTAACTGTAGTCCCAGCTACTCTGGAGGCTGTGGCAAGAAGTTCTCTTGAGGCCAAGAGTTTGAGATTGCTGTGAGCTATGATGACGCCACTGCACTCTACCCAGAGTGACAGAGTGTTACTCTGTCTCACAAAAAAAAAAAAAAAAAAAGAATCTGTAAATTGCTTTGGGTAATATGGACATTTTATCAATGTTGATTCTTCCTAGCCAGAGGTATGGTATGTTTTTCCATTTGTTAACATCTTCAGCTATTTCTTTACTCAGAGTTTCATAATTCTGATTATAGAGAACTTTCACATCCTTTGTTAGGTAAATTCCCAAATATTTAATGCAATCCCTATCAAAGCACCACTGCCATACTTTAAAGATCTGGAAAAAAATCGTACATCATTTTATATGGAACCAGAAAAAACCTTGAATAGCCAAGACATTACTCAGAAATAAAAATAAATCAGGAGGAATCATGCTACCAGACTTCAAACTATACTATAAATCTAGTGATCAAAACAGCATGGTATTGGCACAAAAATAGAGAGGTAGATGTATGGTACAGAATTAAGAACCAAGAGATGAACCCAGACACTTCTCTTCATTTGATCTTTGATAACCCTATCAAACATGTAAATTGAGGGAAAGATTCCCTATTTAACAAATGGTGCTGGGAGAATTGGCTGGCAACTTGTAGAAGACTGAAACTGGACCCACACCTTTCACCATTAACAAAAATTAACTCTCACTGGATTAAAGATTTAAACTTGAGACAGAAACAATAAAAATACTAGAAGAAAGTGCAGGGAAAACTCTTGAAGAAATCGGCCTGGGTGAATATTTTATGAGGAGGACCCCTACCCCCCACCCCAGGCAATTGAAGCAGTATCAAAAATACACTACTGGGACCTGAACAAACTAAAAACCTTCTGCTCAGCCAAGAACACAGTAAGTAAAGCAAGCAGACAGTCCTCAGAATGGGAGAAAATATTTGCAGATTATGTCTATGACAAAGGTTTAATAACCAGAATCCATAGAGAACTCAAACGTATTAGCAAGAAAAGAACAAGTGATCCGATCTCAGGGTGGTCAAGGGACTTGAAGAGCAACTTATCTGAAGAAGACAGGCACACAGCCTACAAACACATGAAAAAATGCTCATTATCTTTAATCATCAGAGAAATGCAAATCAAAACCACTCTCAGATATCATCTAATTCCCATAAGACTGGCTCACATAACAAAATCCCAAAACTACAGATGTTGGAGTGGATGTGGAGAAAAGGGAACACTTCTACACTGCCGCTGGGATGCAAGCTAATACGTCCCTTTTGGAAAGAAATATAGAGAATACTCAGGGATCTAAAAGTAGACCTGCCATTTGACCCTGCAATTCCTCTACTAGGTGCATATCCAAAAGACGAAAAACCACTTTATAACAAAGATATTTGCACCAGATTGTTCATTGCAGCTCAATTAATAATAGCTAATTCATGGAAGAAGACCAAGTGCCCATCAACCCATGAATGTATTAATAAATTGTGGTATATGTATTCCATGGAATATTATGCAGCCTTAAAAAAGATGGAGACTTTACCTCTTTTATGTTTACATGGTTGGAGATGGAACACATCCTGCTTAGTAAAGTGTCTCAAGAATGGAAGAAAAAAAATCCCATATACTCAGTACATTTATGAAACCAAGTTACAATCACTCAGACTTTCATATGAATAGGTCACAACTATGACCAAGTTGAAGGATGGAGGAGGGGCAGTTGGAAGGGAGGAGGGAAGTCAGATCAAGGGAAGGTGAATGGTGGGATCACACCAATGGTGTACAATGCAAGGGTACATGTCGAGTCTATTAGTATAGAGTATAAATGTCTTAACACAATAACTAAGTAAATGAGATGAGGTATATATTAACCAGTGTGATGTAAGCATTCCTAATTCTATATGAAATCAGAACACTGTACCCCATAAATGCATTAATGTATATGTGATCTATGTGTTTATGATTTAACAATAAATAAATATGGAAACTTTACCTCTTTCATGTTTACATGGATGGAGCTGGAACATATTCTTCTTAACAAAGTATCTCAAGAATGGAAGAAAAAGTATCCAGTGTACTCAGCCCCGATATGAAGCTAATTTATAGCTTTCATATGAAGGCTAAAACCCAATTATAGCACAAGAATACGGGGGAAAGGGCGGGGGGGGGGGAAGATGGATGGAGGGAGAGCAATCACACCTACAGTGCATCTTAGAAGGGTACTGGTGAAACTTACTAAATGTAGAATATCAATGTCTTCATATAGTGATTAAGAAAATGTCATGAAGGCTATGTTTAACAGTTTGATGAAAATATTTCAGATTGTATATGAAGTCAGCACATTGTGCCCCATGATTGCACTAATGTACACATTTATGATTTAATAAAATTATAAAAAAAATAAAAAGTAAAAATAAATACATAAATAAATAAAAGAATTAGAATTCCTTTAAATGCTACTGTTCCTAATTTCATAATTCTCATTCATTCTTCAAAACATTATCATTTTTTCTTTTCTAAAAATTAATAAACATTAATATTCTTATGTAATCCATGTATTTTATTTGTTTTATACTTTAAGCATTTGTTTCCTAAATTTCTACAAGCATTTCTATAGCAACTTGTTAATAAAGACTCTAAGTAGCACTTAAATGATAGATATAAAATCTGCAATATTTTTTACATGGCTGAGTTAAGAATGCATTCAAAAATCTTTGCATTTTGATAATCTCCAGTATTCTGTAATTAGCAATTTCTTTTTGCTATTTGAAATACAGTTTATTCTGCCAAAAGTACTCAAGAATGTAAATTATTTAATACTCGATCCCATGTTAATAAATGTCAAAAACAAACAGTTTGAACCTAGAAAAATTACAATGTGGCATAGTAAATTCTCAGAATTTCCTTTTTCTCAGATTTTACCTTTTGATGCCTCGTGGATATTTGTATCTTATGGTTTGGACTTGTCGGCTAATATTTTTTGCTAGTACAGCTCTGATCCCCTATGCAATAGTATGTAGGGCTGGTTAAGAGAGGCACCTGTGTTGTCAATGCGATATGTCATCGCTTTTGACTTCACCCCGTGTGGCAGTAGTAGCCTGACCAGTTCACTCATATTTTATGGAGCTATTCATGTTCTCTCAGAGCTCTGTGCGTGTGTGTGTGTGTGTGTGAACTGATCTTTTTATTCTGTGGAACCATTTACATTTGTGTCCGCATTTTATATTATTAGCATTGCCTGTCTTGCTTCTTATTTGTCTGGTTAAATTTCTATTTGTTCAACTGCTTTTCTTGTTGTCCTTTTATTGCTTTGTTTTAAAGGTATTAGTGGCAATGACATACAGCTATACACATCTTTTTATGCTAATATGAACGTGTTAGTCCATATTAAATCTGATGTAATAAATAAGAAATAAAACTAATATGTTTCCCAGTTTCTTAAAATGTTCATTGTGAATTTTTCTTCCTGCTTCTTTTTTTTTCCTTTTAGAAACAAATCAAATCAATCAAATTGTTATTCACTCCCTTCATCCCTTCTGTCATTAAATATTTGAGGGTACTTTTCCATTTAATTTCTAATTACATTCATTTTCCTGGTGTGCATACTCACACAGTTTACAGGATATGAAAACAGTGCCTTTCCCTTACCACGAGATCCAATTTTCCGGCTGCTTCTTTCCATTAAATCTCTATAATATGTTTACCTCTCCCTTCTCTGCCTGCCCCTTCAATAGATTTTGCTGAGACACTTTAAAATTTTTTGTTCCAGATTGTTGTTAGCTTTTCCTTATTCAATAATCCTTATTTAGAGTTTGTAAATCATATACACAGAATATAAATTGTATCTCTATCTATCTAATCTAAGTTTATCGATCACTACTTTTTTCATTTCCTATTTTAAGAATTCCATTTTGTCCACAAAGAGTGTTTTCTTGATTATTTTCTTCAGTAGGAACATACAAGTGACATGTTTTTACATCTTTGTAGAGCCACTTTTTCCAGGCAGATAAATGCTATCTTGGGTGGATACAGGATTTTTAGTTTGGACTTTTTCCCCCTCAGTCATTTACAGATATTATTCTGCCATCCTGTAAGTTTCTACACTATGTTGCAGGTGAGAGTTCAATGACAGTCTTTAACAAAATAATTGAAATTATCCAGTTCTTTGTCTTGGGACATTTCTCCTATGTTACTACTAGGTTGCACCTTGGTGTGCGTCTTTTCTCAAAGGTCCTGTGGAGCCTGCCTGCAGTCTCAGGGTCTGCTTAAGATCTGGGTTTTTTTCTTGTTTCTTTTATTACTTTGTTACCTCTCTTCTATCTGCGTCTTTTAATTGTCTTCTGGAACTTGTATTATTCACATCTTTAACTTTCCAGATTCATTCTCTGCATCTTTTATACATTCTCTACATTTACAAGGCCATCACTTTCACATATGATAATATCATAGTTTTCCAGTTAACCTGTTAAAACACTGACCTTATTTTCTTTGGAAAAGCATACTTTTTAGTTCCAAGAATTGGTGCTGGTCTTGAATTCTCCTAATGTCCTTACTGTTTCTTTTCAGGTTTAGCCCTGAAAGAGACCCGTGTGAGGTCATTCCGAGAGCACGGCTTCTTTTCCCTCTCCCTGCTGTCTTTGGTACATCATTGTTTAATTTCCTCGTGATGGTCAGCCAGAGCTTCCAGGACATGCCATCATAGGAGTCCCGTGGGGCTGAACCTTCTATCCCTGTGCTGGCCTGGTCCTGCATGGAGAGGAGCCTGTCAGCCCCAGGGGGGGCCATCTAGAAGCTTCTCTGTTCCCCAGTCTTCTCATATTCTCCTAGGCTTAGGAATAGTGAAAATTTAAGTCACTTTCTTTAGCCCCTGGTCAGATCTTTGGGGAGTGGGAGAAGCACAGGTAAGGGAGAACATCGCCCTTTCCTGGGAGAGAGTGAGGGTGGAAGGGGCCATAGGTCCTACCCCTCTCAAAAAGCTCTGGCCGAACTCTCGGGGATACTAGTCTAGAATCTCTGCCTCCCTCGGGATTTCACAGAACTTAGACCTCTCTTGCATCTGTATGGCTTTGTCTGCTCCCCACAGCCAAGATGGTGAATGGGGAGACGGGGGTAGGAGAGCTGGACAGACTGATGCAAACTGTCATCTTAGAATTGCTTTCACTCTTTTTACTTCAGCTTTTTAACCTTAAACTGACCTAGATACAACATCTGCTTACACATACACATACACACACACACAAATGAACTCCTATCACTTGAAGCAACACAGATGGAACTGAGGGCATTATTTAAGTGAAGTAAACCAAGTTCAGAAAGATATCGCATGTGTCACTCTCATGTGAGACCTACAAGAGTGGATCTCATGAAGACAGAGAGTAGATTATGGTTACCAGAGGCGGCGAAGTGGTGGTGGGGGAAGGATAAAGAAATAAAAGAATATAAATGTACTCATTACTGCTGAACTATACACATAAAAATGCTAACGGTGATAAATATACATATATAAATTTCCTCACTAAAGCATGAATTTTCTCGAGCTCAAATTACAAACTAGCCATGTTTATATTTGTTAAATGTAAAAGTCTGTAATTTTTAAAGGACAACTCAAGTAAAGAGACACATGTATTTGTAAGCCTGGAGCCCAGAGGAATATCAGTTCTTGTAATATGCATTTGGGGGCCATCAAAACAAAGACTATCTTCAAATCCATGGGATGAATTAAACCAATCACTTCATGCATATATTGAAAATCTTTGAAGGAATAAATATTATTGTAGATACGGGGTATATATTAGTGAATAATATATATTTGTGTGAGTTTAATTATAGTGGGCAGTGGATGGTCATGTAGAACATGGTCAGAAATTGAATTTTGAATACACAGATATAGATATCTAGCTAAAAAAGAGTCCCAGGATAGGACAATAAGAAAATCCAGGAGTGTTCCAAAAGAGGAGGCTTTCAAGAAGAGAATTGTTGACTGTCCTTATTGCTAAGTAGTCACATAATCTCTACACAAGAAGGAATCCATGAGCATGGCAATATAAAGATTGTTGCTGCTCTGAGAAAATGTTAGTGGTGGTACTAGTGGGGCAGCCGGAGAACAGGGCGTGAAATGAATAAGCAGTGAAGGTCGGAGGCCCTGAGTATAGAGGCATCCAGCCTTTTTTAAAAGTAAAGGATTATTGGAAGCAGCATTTCCAATTTTAGGGAAGAGTGATCTGATCATCCTGCCTAAAACATGATTTAGAAAATTTTCAAATCTATTTTTATAGTGAGAAAGGACAAATGAGAAACAGAGCCCTTGCTTTTAAAGGAGGTACAATAAACATTTATCACAACATTTACATAATTTTGGAGGCATTCCAGATAAAGTAGGATAAGATTTGTTCACGTTCCATTACATAGTTTTTATGGTGTTGCAAAAATTATGATTCATCAATTATATTTCTCTAAACTGTAGTGATTTGGACATGTTTATTATAACAAACCCTGATTATTTAAGACAGACTTAACAGATTTCCGTTTATGAGTACTCAGCATCTGAAAGTGTTGCATCCATGTTTTGGATAATTGCAGTTCTCTACGGCATTTTCTCTGTGAGGCACTTTAGACTGAATGCTGTTAATGTATTAAAGACTTCCTTTGCATAATGGTATAACATGCAGTATTAGATTGCCAAGTAGGAGTTGGAGTGCACTCAACCAATCCATATTTTTCCTTAATGCTTGGATAATTATAGTAAATGTGGCTTGCCACTGAAGCTCAATGCAAGCCCTTGCAGTTTTCCTACTTAAATTTGACAATTTCTATTTTTATTGAATGATATGCACCTTTGCCTTAAAACAGTGCTTAAGTTGAGGTGACAGTAGAAAGCTGGTCCTATATTTTATGTGGCTTAAAATAACAAAATTGAGATGTGATTAATGCACTAGATAAGGAAAAATCATTACTTTTTAGAGGAAAATAGATATGGAGATATGTTGTCAAAATTAAAATCAAAGCTACATGGTATTTTATATTGAAACTGCACTTATGCTAAATATTTTTAAAATAGCATTGTATTTGTAAAGTTACATGTTCATTTTCCCCTTGAGTGAAAAACTTCAAAATGTATTTGTCTTTTTTTCTAGGTGAGGGAAGACCACATAATATTATGTGTGTTGGGAGACCGTAGAGTTGCTTTGCCCATGGAATTGATGGGAGTACATTTTCAACATTCTTGACCCTGATGCTACCTGTATATATTTGCAGGGCAAATGGAGCTAGAATAAATAAGAAAAACTTAGCTTCCTATTTAATTTTAACCTTTTAAATAAGATAGAATATGGGCGGTGCCTGTGGCTCAGCGAGTAGGGTGCCGGCCCCACGTACCGAGGGTGGTGGGTTCAAACTCAGCCTTGGCCGAACTGCAAAAACAAAAAATAGCCGGGCCTTGTGGCAGGGGCCTGTAGTCCCAGCTACTCGGGAGGCTGAGGCAAGAGAATTGCCTAAGCCCAGGAGTTGGAGGTTGCTGTGAGCTGTGTGACGCCACAGCACTCTACCCAGGGCAATAAAGTGAGAGTCTGTCTCTACAAAAAAAAAAAAAAGATAGAATATGAATTTTAAATTTTCAATTTTTTTATCAATTGAAAAAATATATACAACTCCTAATACACATATCTACTGTGTTTCCTAAATTCATTTGTGTAGTATTATTTGGAGTTGAAATGGTTTGTTTGAAATAATGTCTTAACTGGAATAGTTTAGAATATAGGCCAGCTCCCAAAAGTTTAATGAACTCATGCAGTGATTAATGTTTCTTTCCCCTAGAAAATATAACCACACTGGGGTAAATAGCTTAGTAAGTACTAAAGCTTCTAATGCCACGGATCAGACAACTGGATTGGAAAAGAATGACCCACTTGTAATGTATACAATGTTTATGGTACATTGTAGTGTAGTGTAGGCAATACAAGTACCAAATAAACACATTTTGAAATTATGTTTTGTAGCTTGAATGGAGAGAGCAATATGGGTCATCAGGTTTAGAATAAATTTTGGGGAAAGTATACATTGAAATGAATTTGTGAATCATGGGTAAAATTCAGGTAGGCAGGAGGAATGGTGGGTGTTAACAGGTGAGTGATGAGAAACAGAAATGAACAAAACCACATCAATGAGAAGTCTAACATGAGTCTAAAACAACATCAATGAAAAGTCTAACATGAGTTTAACATGACTAAAACAACGTCAATGAGAAGTCTAACATGAGTCTAACATGAGTCTGAAACAACATCAATGAGAAGTGTAACATGAGTCTAACATGACTTCTCTGCACCGCTCGCCTGCCCATTTCCAGTGAGTGAACAGAGGGCCCTTTAATACTTTAGGCCTATGTTGCTTGTGTCCTTACCTGTTTCACCTGAAATCAGATGAAGCTGACTCTTTTCTTGGAAGACCTGTAATAGACCTACAAACAGATACTTGCCTTGAGAATAGTCCTAACTCATATCTCAGCTGTCCAATAAACTTACCACTAAGAAGACAAGAATGCCTCTGTGTTTAGGAGCAATGGTCTGGCTACCTGACCTTTACAGAATATGCAGTTTTCATTTTTTATCTGATTGTTCTCATGTAGTTTCCTGTATAAAACTTAATGACCTCCTCATCCTCTCTGAGGAATTGGAGATAAATACAGTAGCTTCAAGGCACGAGAAGCAGACTGTGGGCTTCGATTTGTCCTTATTTAGCTAACAGCTTCACCTGTGTTAAGACTGGTAGCTGCATTTACAGCTGCATCCCTCAGTTATTTGGGGAATCATAGCTGAGCTGTCTAAGTGAGTATTAGCTTATTGCACCATCTTATTTTATGGCACTGGGATTCCCTTCTTCATACAGTCAGTGTAGCCCTTCTGTGAACGCATGTGAGATTTATCTCTCCAGGAACATTTTCTTCATTTCTTTTCATAGTAGAATTCTTAATAATCCCAACCAGATGGACATCTGCCTTCCTCTCTAAATAGCAATGCTCTGGAGTTTGCCTATCTTGAGATCTTTTTTTAACATTTGCGATGAACTCTTTAATGAGCAGTAGCAAAGGGATCTTGGAGTTCAGCTTGTTAATTAGCAGTACAGCTTCTGGCTAGTGTTAGGTCGAGAATAATTGATTTATATTTCAATGCTATACCATACTCATGTTCTCACACGTAGGTATTTATAGTAATCTCACTGTGAAGAGGCTTCAAGAGAAACATTCTCTAAATTGCATTTGCCTATAGAGCAAGTCATTAAGGTAGCTACATACATTTTATTCATGGAAAAGATTAAGAGGATTGTTCGTCTCCTAATTGGAGAGCTTCTTGTTATAGTATTTGAAAATAACATACAAAATTTTTCTCCATGATTCTGCATGGCTATATGATGGTAATTTAAATGAAACTGGATTATAATTGATTCAGGTATACTATATGTTAATATATGGCCAAACATAAGTAAATAAATGTTAGGTTATAAATTTAAGTTTATCATTGAGGTTGCTTGCAGTAAGAGACCCATTAAGATTTGCTTGGCAACTTAGTGCAGTGAAAAAAATATTGACTAGGAGTCAGAATACTAATAGGAATTTTAATATTAATTCTGCCACTATCTAACTGTACAATCTTTGGCAAATGCGTTTTTCACTTCTGGCACCTGTAAAATGATGTAATTGGTCTCTAATCTCTAATGTGATCTGCACCTCTTGAAGATTTTTCATTAACTATTTCATTAGTTTATTTTATTAAAATAAACATTTAAAATAAAAGATATGTGATACTGTGGGTACATATTTTTAAGGAAACAGTGCTCTTAGATGCAGACCATAATACCAGGAGGTTTTTATGAAAATAACCAATGTTTATAATGATGTAAACCAATAAAAACTTAATATGTGACATCTCAATTATAAAAAGAATAATGCTGACCAAGAACTGAGAGGAATCTCAACTGATCATTCCTGTAATAAGCCCCTCAGTGCATGTGAATCAAGTATTTACAAATAAAAACATACATTTGGAATGAGTAAAGAAAATGTGATATATCTCCACAATGGGATATTATTCAGTCTCAAACAGAGAAAGTATCCTGTCACTTGTGAAAACATGAATGGACTGAAGGACATGTTAAGTGACATAAGCCAGGTACAAAGATACCTAATATCACATGACCTTACTTATATGTTGAAACTAAAAACGTTTAATTTACAGAAGCAGAGAATAGAATGGTGCTTATCTGTTGCTGCGAGTGGAGGGCTGCCTTTGGAAGAGGTTGGTCAAAGTATACAGAATTCCATTTAAATAAGAGGAATAAGTTCATGATATCCATTGTACACCATGGTGACAATGGTGTGGTTAAAGACAATGTGCTATGTACTCCAAAATTTCTAAGAGAAACACTTAAATTTTTAAGTGTTCTTGCCATATACATACACACATACACACAAAAATGAGTATATGAATATGTTATATAAATATATTCATGTTTTATATTCATTACCAATATGTTGGTAATTAGCTCAATTTAGCCATTCACAAAGCACACATATTTCAAACATAATGTTGTATGCCATTAAAATTGTATGTCATTTTAAAAAACGAAAGGGATGCCTTTGGTTTTGCTTTTGTTTCTAAAATACTATGGAAAATAGTTATTTAAATATGTATTTTTGTGACATGCAAATATTTTAGGGAAAAAATGGTTTAATTTATATTTTCCTTTTTTGACTTTGATTGTGATAACTTTTCTAAATACTCCTTACATTCATTATATATTTTTTCTTTAATAATTTCTTCTCCAGTCCTTCAAAATTATATTAATAAAATATATATGGTTCAAATAAAATACTTGCCTATACTTCAAAATCACAATGTTTTTCCGTAATCCAGCCTGTTACTATGGAGGTTACAATTCGAGAACTGGAAGCGTAGACTCAACCAGACTCCACCATTAGACTTCTGAAGATTTTTTATATGAAAGTAGCAATGTCAACAAATTCTTACTTCTTCTCTAATATTTTTCATTAAATATGGAGAGATTATTTTAGAAGATTACATTAACTATTTGGTGGGAGTACCTGAAAAAATGCAAATCATTTTTTTCATTTCCACCCAATGTTTGTTTTTATTTCAGATTAATATGAGGGTACAGATGATTAGGTTACATTGTTTACATTTCTAAGGTAAAGTTAAAGCTGTAGTTGAGCCCATCACCCAGCTTACAAGTCTCTCACCCTTCTCCCTTTTCTCTTCTCCTCCCATTTGAATATAATGAAGCAGACCCCCTGGACAACTTTAGTAACATCAAAAATAAATAAGTGGGACATGATCAAACTAAAAAGCTTCTGCACAGCTAAGGGTACAACAACTAAAGCAAACAGACAACCTTTAGAATGGAAGAAAATATTTGCATGCTATGAATCTGACATAGAGCTGATAACTAGAATCTACAGAGAATTTAAAATAGTCAACAATAGAAAAGCAAACAATCCCATTTGTAAGTAAGCAAGAGATTTAAACAGAAACTTCTCTGAAGAAGACAGACAAATGCAAACACGTGAAAAAATGCTCATCATTCCTAATCATCAGAGAAATAAAAATCAAAACCACTTTGAGATATCACTTACCTCCTGTGAGTATAGCCCCCATCATAAAATCCCAAGGTTGAAGATGCCGGCAAGGATGTGGAGAAACAGGAACACTTCCACACTGTAGGTGGGATTGTAAACTAATACAGCTTCTATAGGAAGAAGTATGGAGAATCCTCAAGAGCTAAAAGTAAACCTTCCATTTGATCCCACAATCCTATTACCACTTATTTACCCAGAAAACAAAATCATTTTACCGTAAGGACATTTGCACTAGACTGTTTACTGCAGCTCAATTCACCATCTCCAAGACATGGAATGCCCATTAACCCAGGAATGCATCAACATTCGTTGTGTGTATGTGTGTGTGTGTGTGTGTGTGTGTATCATGGAATACTATTCAGTGTGTATGTGTATATATATATATCTATCATGGAATACTATTCAGTCTTAAAAAAATGGAGACTTTATGAAGTTGATGTGCATTCTTCTTAGTAAAGTATCACAAGAATGGAAAAGCAAGTATTCAACGCACTCAATACTAACATGAAAACAACAGATAAACAACTACACACCAACACGGGTGAAGTTTTTTTTATTTTCTCTCCTTTCTGATTCCTTTCCCCTTTGTGGCATTCCCCATGATTCCAAGGAGCAGGTCATATGTTCTAGTCTTCTTTCAATCATGCCAGAACTTTTTTCATACTATTAATTATATTTTGAAATGCTTTTTATATCAGAATATAGTTATCTGGGCATTTCTGTATTAAATTTTAAACTCTACTTGAAGAACAATAGCCTTTGTCAACCTTTATAAGAATTTCTCACTGTATTTTAGGAAATAAGGATTTAGAATTTTCCATTCATCTAGAAATTCTTCAACTGTTTTTGGGCCTGAGAAGTGCTGGGAGGTATAATCAATACTTCTCCTTCTGGGTATTGTACCCTTCATTTTGACCTAAACATGATCAGCAATTTTTGATGAAGAAATAAATGGTGTGCTTATCAAATTTCACTGCGATACATGCTTGGTGAGAGGGCAGAAACAATACATTTGAGAACTATGATTTATCTCCAAAGTGTTTCCTGGAATTAACAAAAGGAGGTAACCTAGCAGGGAAAAATGTCAAATCCAACATTCTGGTAAAACAACAAAATCAACAGGACAAACCCACTGTTATGGAGAATTAATGTTAAAAAGGATCATGGGGTTAGAAAATAATGCATTCTTAATTATCCACAAAATGGGCTATGTTAACTTAAGTAGCCTAATTTTGCCTGTGGTACATCTGGAGAACTGATTTTAACTCTGCATGTAATTCTTCAGATTTGTAAAGACAGAGTTAAACTTTCATATAATTTCATAGCTAAGAAGAAAAGTTCTTAACCCTGGCTGCCCTTTCAAATTAGTTCTGAAGCTTTCAAAAATAAGTATGGTAGAACTCTGCTCTGTGAGATTTTACTTGCAGGTCTGGAGTATAAACCAAAGATTTTGTATTATTTTTATTCTACTGCATAGGCAGGATTACAGTAAGTAAGCAGAATTTGCAATCCATAAAAACTAGGTAGAAATATAAAGTTAATTACCTTGGCCTTATACAATTATGCAAATTCTAAGAACTACCTCATACTGAGTGGTTTTAGTGTTTTAAGTTGAACACAATATATTATTGCATTAATCATTACAGTAATAAAGGTAGACTGAGTGTCAATGATTTAAAATAATTTTCCCCAAATACCATCTTTAAAAAGTGGCTTTACTGATTTCACAGATCCTTCTCTCATTTCAAGCATTGAATTAGTTATTGAAAATCAACTAGTAGATGAACAGGAATGATGGAAGGAATTACAGCTCTAAAAGCAGTTGACAGCAGGCTTGAAGGAGGATATTCTAGTCAGAGGGCAAAAACGGACACTGGAGCCCTTTGGGGCCTTGGGAGGCAGAAGTTACAGGCACAGTTACAACCATGGAGCTGTGATGGGACCAGAGTGGTGAGGGCAGAGGTGGAGAGGACCTCCCTCCCTGCAGAATGACGCCAGCTTGTCCTTGTAGCAGAAGCGTCATTCTAAAAAAAGCATCTCTAGTGAGGAGACTTGTCCTGAGATGAAGGCAGTTCCCTATATGACAGCACAACATTCTTCAAATCAGCGGAAACAGTAAATCAGTTTATCTTGGTGACTGTGTTGCTGCCAAAGCCAGGATGGGACCTAGAGGTGAAGGTGGGTTAGCAAAGCAGTTCCAAGTCACGTTAGTAATCAGGACAGGAGGGTCTCTGACCAATGTTGTTGTTTCAATAGAGCTGGCCAGTTATCTAAGTTGAATTTGTTATCACAAGAATAATGAAGAAGGAAGAGCCTCTGTGGGGGTTTCTTACACACATATTCAACACTCAAATGTATGTTATCTTCATAAAGTTGAACTTGCCAGGACTGATTTGAGCTATGAGATTATGGACATATAGGAATCTTGATTTCTCACTTTTATTCATTACCCAGGAGATAAAAGTTACACAGAAGACATAAAAATCACTCAGACAAGGTATCCTTTTTCTTCAAAGCATTGTCCATTTCAGGAATTATATTACAATACTTCCTATTATTTGTTAATTAGCAAGGTAATTATATTTTGGAGAAAATACTTAAAGTGCACATTAAGAAAGTGAAACATTTTGATCTATGTTGCCAGAGTGGTGGAAAATTATTTCAGGGAAAGGATGACTAAAAATAAACAAATAAGACAGAGAACGTGCACAGTTGTGCATGTATTTCTTTGCAAGTAGCAAAGTTAATCTTAGGGGGTTGGCACTATACTGCAGATATTTTGAAGGGAAACTCTGATAAAATTCAAACCTATGTATAAAGACACGCCAGATGGAAATGTCCATTACTGTGGCATTTGAAATAGAGATTTATGATTCTCAAAATTCTGTTGAAGCCAACCGAATACTCTGATTCATTGTATGCCAGTTGTTATGTTAAAGTTGGGGATCACTAAAAGATTCAATACAAGAGCCTTGATTACGCCTACGATGAGCTTAGTGACTTCTGCGGCAAACTCAATTCATATTTGAAAGCAATGCTTTCCTCAATAAATTCATGTCATTATGGATATAGAGGGCACAGAAATGATGATTGATTCTTCTTTTGTGCACAATGTGCTATTGATTTTTCTTTGTTGGCATATATTAACTTATCCTTTTAACTTCCCAAGACAAAGCAAGCTAACTCACCTTCCTTATTTCACTCATGCCATAGCAGAATGATGTATATGCAGAGGTAGACTTTTTTCATTACATATTGCTACAACAATTTTATCAAATAACCATAAATTACTAATAAAAGTACTTAAATTATTAAGGTTAGTTGTCAGTGCAATTTTTATATTATTATTGTATATTATATAATATTTTTTTATATTCTGTAGATATTTTCCCCTGGCTTCATTAACATGGTGTCAAACTATTAGTTAATTTATTATTTAATTTTTATTTGCTGCTTATCCTCATCAATTTGGTTCTGTTGAACTTGGGTTATTAGATGACTATCTAACAAAAGAGAAAGGAACAAAACATTTTTGTTCTGGAGTGGTGCCTGTGGCTCAGTGAGTAGGGTGCCGGCCCCATATACCGAGGGTGGCGATTCAAACCCAGCCCTGGCCAAACTGCAACAAAACTATACCTAGGCCTTGTGGTGGGCACCTGTAGTCCCAGCTTGGGAGGCTGAGGCAAAAGAATTGCTTGAGCCCAAGAGGTGGAGGTTGCTGTAAGCTGTGACATCACAGCACTTTACCGAGGGCGACAAAGTGAGACTCTGTCTCCAAAAAAAAAAAACAGCTTCTGTTCCCTTAATGTAATGGTGGACTTGTTATCTCTCTGGTAGAGCTGAGCAGCTGCCATGATATAAACCTGATTCATTTCCCAAATCTAAACTTCTACCCCAAATTTCTCCTGGATTTAGACAAGCACATCATTACCTTCCTTTGCTCCCTCCTGTCTCATATCAGCTGGTTGTGTAGTCCTATGAATTCGATTTCCTTAAAATCTCTCTTCTTACTCTCATCTCTGATCTCATTCCCAGGGCTTTAGTAAATAATTATGTCTTATCTGCATTCTTATTTTTCTGTTTTTGAGACAGTATCTGTTGCCCTGGGTAGAGTGCCGTGGCATCTTAGCTGACAGCAAACTTGAAGTCTTGGGTTCCAGTGATCCCCTTGTCTCAGCCTCCTGAGTAGATGGGACTACTTGTACCTGCCACAACACGCAGTTAGTTTTTTCAGTTCTTAGTAGAGACAAGTTTCTCTCTTGTGCAAGCTGGTTTTGAGTTCATGAATTCAGGTGATTCACCCACGTTGGCTGGTATTACAGACTAGGCCACTGTGCCCAGCCGTATCTGCATTACTGCCATGGTTTTCAATTGCTGTCCCCAGTCCTCAGTCCCCTACTTTATCTTATGCACTGGGAAATCTCTTACCAACACAAAATGAGATTGGTCTCTATTTAAATGCTTTCATCAATGTTGCATGCATGCAGGGTAATCTAATTTTCTTTTAGTTCACCATAATTTTGCCTTTAAACATTTCTCCTATCTTGCCTATTGCTTTAATGTAGTTTGCAATTACCACTTCATCTTTTCTGGATGCAGTACAGTTCTAATATATGAAGCTGCCTGAATAGCAAAAGCAATCTGGAGGCATCACATTACCAAACTTTGAATTATACTCCAAAGCTATAGTAACCATATTGCATGGTGTTCAAAAAAAAAATAGAGACCTAGACCAAAGAAACAGAACAGAGGAAATACATAAAATCATCCACATACAGCTAACCAATCTTTGATAAAGCAGGCATCAAAATACACTGTAGAAAAGAATCCCTGTTCAATAAATGTGCTGGAAAAATTGGATAGCCACATACACAAGCATAAAACAGGGTCCATATCTCACACCACTCAAAACTTAATTCAGGATGGATAAAAGACTTAAATGTAAGGCAAGAAACTCTAAGAATTTCAGGAGAAAACATTGGAAAAACTCTTCTAGATATTGGTCTAGGCAAAGAATTTATGACTAAAACTCCAATAGCAATTAGAACAACAATAAAAACAAATAAATGGGACTTGATTAAATCAAAAAAGCTTCCATACAGCTGAGGAAATAATCACCAAAGCAACCAGACAACCTATAGAATAGGAGAAAATGCTTGCAAGCCATGCCTCTGATAAAGGGCTAACAACCAGAATCTAAACAGAACTCAAACATATGAGCAGGAAAAAAACAAATCCTTTAAAAAGTGGGCAAAAGATGTGAACAGAAGCTTTTCAACAAAAGAAAGACAAATGGCCAATAAATATGAAAAAATGCTCACCATCACTAATCATTAGTGAAAAAACAATGAGTTTTACTTTTTTATAAAGTAAAAAAAATGAGTTTTTTTTTTTTTTGAGACATAGTCTTACTTTGTCACTCACAGTAGAGTGCTATAGCATCATAGCTCACAGCAAACTCAAACTCTTGGGCTTGAACCATCCTCTTGCCTAAGCCTCCCAAATAGCTGGGACTACAGGTGCCCACCATGACACAATGAGATACAATCTTACCCCTGTTAGATTGGTTTTTATTACTGAGGCATCATAGCTCACAGTAAGCTCAAACTCTTGGGCTTGAGCCATCCTCTTGCCTAAGCCTCCCAAATAGCTGGGACTACAGGTGCCCACCATGACACAATGAGATACAATCTTACCCCTGTTAGATTGGTTTTTATTAAAAAGTCCCAAAACAATAGATGCTGGCTTGGGTGCAGAGAGAAAGGAATGGTTAGACACCGTTCATGAGACTGTAGATTAGTACAACCTCTGGAGATTTTTCAGAGAATTATAAGTAGATCTACCATACAATTCAGCTAACCCACTATTGTGCATCTCCCGAAAGTAAAAGAAGTCATTTTACCAAAAAGAGGCTGATACTTGAATGTTTATTGGAGCTCAATTCACAATTATAAAGCTATGGAATCAACCCAGAATCCATCAATTCATCAGTGGATTAAAAAAATGTGATATAAGAGGGCCAACAACTAAGTTCAAAACTCATCCTAGAATAATTAGTACATACTGTATTGTTGAATATCCCTGTGATCACTTTTGAAGTTCTCCCCTTAGGAAGCGAGGCACCAATGTCAGTGAATAGTCCACCCTTCAAAGCCATTTTGGAACTCTTTTTCTGAAATGGCCATAAGAGCTGTCGTCATACTACCTTCCATGTTTTCTGAATGTCATCCAAATGTCTTCCTTTCAATATTTCCTTTATCTTTGGGTAAAAAGAACTAGCCAATGGGGGCCAGATCAGGTGGGTATGGACTGTGCTCCCATACACTTATTTGTTTATTAGCTAAAAGCTTCCTCAAAGACAGTGTCATGTGATCTGGTGCACTGCCATGATGCAAAAAGCATGACTTGTTGGCAAAAAGCTCAGGTTGTTTTTATTTAATTTTTTCATGAAGTCTCTTTAGCACTTCCAAATAGTAAACTTGATTAACTATTTCACCAGTTGGCATAAATTCATAATGAACAACCTGTCTGACACCTAAAAGGATGACAACATCGTTTTGACTGTTGATTGGGACTGACGGAAATGTTTTGGTCATGGAGAGTTGGCTAGCTTCCACTATGCATTTTGCCCTTTGTCCAGAGTCATATTCATGCATCTGTGTTTCATCACAGGTTTAGGCCCAAAATGTTGTCTTGCTTCTCCGAAAGGTGGTGGCAAACTTTGACTCTCCTTTGTTTTTGATCATTGGTGAGCTCCTTTGGGAATTGTTTTTTATTTATTTATTTATTTTCTTTTGAGACAGAGTCTCACTCTATTGCCCTCAGTAGAGCGCTGTGGCATCAATCTCCAACTCCTGGGCCTACAGGATTCTCTTGCTCAGTCTCCCAAGTAGCTGAGCCTACAGGCGCCCACCACAACACCAAGCTAATTTTTTTTTTCATTGCAGTTTTGTTGGGGCCGGGTTTGAACCTGCCACCCTTGGTGTGTGGGGCCGGCGTCCTACTCACTGAGGTACAGGTGCCGCCCCTTTGGGTCCACTTTTGCACACACCTTTTTCATGCCAAGATTTTCAGTTAAAAGGTTTCCTCACTGTTTCTCTATCGATGTTGACTTGGTTTTCTCTGCTTCTCCTAATCAGTTGATGATTTTGATGCATAATTTCACATATTTTGCAATGCCTCTGCTCATTACTGGCTGCCTGATCTCTCTGCCTTAGTGATGCTTTCTCTCCCCTCAGAAAAACATTTCATCCATTTGTACACTGCTGTTTTCTTCATGGCATTATCCGCATAAACACAAACTAACGTATCTCTGATTTCATTTTCTCTCTTGCCGAGTTTAACAATAAATTTCATGTGCGTTCATTGCTCTAATTCAAGCTGTGACATTCTCACCACTGCACATGAAAACACACAACATTAGTCAATGCCACTCAGAAAGACACTGTTACAGTCATGAACACAGCTGTGAGACACTAATGTACCAAAGTTATGAAACTTTACAGAGCATTTATACCATGGAGTACTACTCAGCCGCAAAAAAGATGAATTAATGCCCTTAACAACAATTTAGGTGGAACTGGAGACCATTTACCTAAGAGAAGTATCAACCCAACGGAAAAACAAACACTGTATTCACTAACTATTAAATTAGAGCTAACCAATTAGCACACATGTACGTACACGGAGAGAAGTAAAACTCAGTGCAAAGCAAGCATTGGCAGGGGGCAGAAGAGGGGATAAGTAAAAATCTTCCCCACGAGTACAATGAGCAGTATTTGAGTGATGGGCATATTTATTTACAAAAGTGATCTGTGTCACCAAAAATATTTGTACCCCCCCAATATTTTGAAATAAAAAATAAAATAATAAATAAATTTTCTCCTCTATGGATTTAAGTGCTATCTTTTCTTTAACACGATTATCTTTTTCCTTCTGATGAGATAAACATTTTAAAGACTATGTTCCTAATAAGAACTCTAAAATAATAGGTGAATACAAAGGTATATTGATATCACATTATCTCATATGCAGATGACTTTACAATCACCTTCAATTTTTTTTATCACTGAAGATTTTGAAGCATAGAGACGTTGAGTAACCTGCCCAAGGTCAGAGGCTGGGAGTCTGCCAGAGCTGATCTCTGTAATAAAGACAGTATACACCCTTATTGCTGAAAGACTTGGCCACATTTATCTGATGCAAAAATTTTAACAATTAAAAAAAATAAAACAGCTTACCCTCCAATGAAATTAATAAACTGAATGCATATTTAAAGATATGGTTTTCCACATATTCTCTGTGGATTCTGGTTATTAAACCTTCGTCGGAGGCATAACCTGCAAATCTTTTCTCCCATTCAGGGGGCTGTCTACTTGCTATACTTACTATGTTCTTAGCTGTACAGAAGCTTTTTAGTTTGATCAGGTCTCAGTAGTGTATTTTTGATACTGCTTCAATTGCCTGGGGAGTCCTCCTCATTCAATCTTCTTTTTTCAACCGTAATGTTCTCCACTGGAACAGCCTCAGCCGTGAGTCCTGTGGCTGAGTCCAGACTTTTCTTTCAGAAAGAAAGTCTGTCCTTTCTCCCTCATTCTCTCTGTGCATTTACGGTCATGAATCCCATCACGTGCCCACAGTACAACATTGTTCCTGAAACTTCAGGGATGTCCTCCTCTAATCAGAAGAAAAAGATCCTATGGACTCCCCCACACACAGCTGTGAGGGTTGATGTAAATTGTTTCTTTTTATCTCATCACCTGAAAATGTGACAATATAAAGCCAGGCTTTTAAAAAATCCTTAGGTTCACACCTCTCGTATGATTTACAGAACCAAGACAACAAAAAGACAAGACCACAAAATCCTTATTCATTTAATGTGGCCAATGGTGCCATTTTAAATTGCTAAAACTGGGGCCAGGAGCGGTGGCTCACGCCTGTAATCCTAGCACTCTGGGAGGCTGAGGTGGGTAGATTGCGTGAACTCAGGCGTTAGAGACCAGCCTGAGCCAGAGTGAGACCTCATCTCTAAAAATAGCTGGGCGTCCTGGCAGACACCTGTAGCCCCAGCTACTTGGAATGCTGAGAAAAAAGGATCACTTGAGCCCAAGAGTTTGAGGTTACTGTGAATTATGACGCCATGGCACTTGACCATGACAAAGTGAGACTCTGTCTCAAATAAAAACACAAATAAATAAATAAATACATTTATTTTATTCAATAAATAAAATTGAATTTCTGCATCAAACGTGACTGTGATATGTGCCAACATGGTGCAGGATCTTTTGAGTTTGGCCTGCCTGTGCCACCACATGTCGTACCCAAGTAATGGCCAAGTCTCCACCTGTGCAAGACTCCAATAGGCCTTGCTTGCTTATCATAAACACGCTGTTTACCAATTAATGCTCCCTCTGTTCTTTAATAGAGGGATAGGTTCAGTGCCATGTGATAAAGACACACACATGGGCAAAGAAAGCTGGTGGCACCAGTAGGTGACTAGGTTATAGGTGGTTGAGTGTTTGCCAAACTGGGTCACATCCCCAAAGTGAATCATGAGATCAATTTAGCAAGTTGTTACAAGCACTTTGAGAAAAAAAAAAGTTACAGAAAAGAAGAGAAAATATGGAGTATCACATGGTGCCAGAATAAGTATCATAATCAGAGAACTGTTTCATGCACACACGTGACCAATCCATACAGATGTTGGCATCACCGCTGGGGCAAGGCCCTGAGGACCACTTACTGTATCAGGCTGAATAATGGTCCCCAAGACATTGAGTACTAATCCCCGAAACCTGTGAATGTTACTGTAAGAGAGAACAGCATCTTTGCAGATATGATTAAATTAAGAGCCATCGAGGGGTGGATTATCCTGGGTTACCCATGTGGGCTTTACATGCAATCACATGTTCTTCTAAGAGCAAGGCCGAGGGGGATTTCACAGAGTAGTGGCCCCATTGACTTGCCTTGGTTTTTGGCCCAGTGAAACCGCCTTCAAACTGTGGCCTCCAGAACTATGAGAGAATAAATTCTGTTGTTTTAAACTACCCTGTTTGTGGTTGTTACAGCAGCCACAGGAAACTGACACAGCCTCCCCTGCACCGGTGGTTGTATTCTGGGGCAGCTGGGGACAATCCCAGGGAAGGCACCAAGACTACCAGGGAGGTGGGGAGGTGACACTTGGGCTTAGAGCTATGTCCTAATTGGCTTGGAGTATTTCAGTATTTTCACAGCTGGTACAGCTGCACGGGTCTAGACTGGCAGCCTAGCAGTTCTATTTGTGCGTGAATTTCAGCATTCAGAAACTGGGTCACCGTGTATGATGAATTTCTTACGTGGTACCTGCCAAAAAAAAAAAAGCTTGAAGGTCACAAATTCAGATGACCCAATCTATGCTTAGAACTGATTTTTTTTTCAATGAACATGGGAGTGTAGATAAAAATAAAGAATCAAAATAAACAATAATTTTTTAAGAGAACTAATTTTTTTAGGTCATCATGCCTATGAAAACAAAAAATTTTAATATTCTCACAGAGAATCCGTAGACTCCAAGATTCATCTGTAGGCACCTAAGGTGCTTTTTTTTTTTTTCTTAGAAAAAGAAAACATCTGCCTCTACCAGGAAGTGTTACTATTTTTTACATCTCTTGCACCTTAAGCCTAATTGGTGTGGGCTGGACTGCCCATGCCGTGTCCACCTGCTCTCCCTTCTAGAGCAACTCTTGCCACCCAGTCCTCAGCAGCAGGTTCAAGGTGTTACTGGACAAAGAGGGTCCGGCCACTTGTCACTGTCAGCAATATACAGAGATAGGGAGAAACCCATACAAGCTTTCTTTGGCAGAAGGCCAGCAATTCTGCAGACCAGTGAGAGGAGGCTCTCCATTCTGTTCTCCCTCAGTTATAATTCTAATAACTTTTATAATGAAAAACAAAGAAACCAACGTAGAAAGTTTATGATAGGAAATGACATTTAAGTAGTCTCCATGCTAACGATGCCAAATGTTTGCACAACAGAAAGGTGATTTTCGTTTTAACAAAATTTCTGAATCCTTGAACATCATAGCATCAAAGTAACTTTTACTGCCAATATCACAATCCCCGTTGTCTCTGTGTGACTACCTCCTCAGAGTCTCCTGAGACCAATCTCCTTCCAAACGTCGTGAAACCCTAACTACATCCTAACCAGGGAGTGTGGGAAAGAATATGTGGTAAAGCAGACTAGCTCAGCTGTCCTGCTTCAGCTTAGCATCTCAGACTCCATCTTGCAGACTGCTTTTCTGGCTTCAAAGGCTCCTGCGACCCCACTCTTGGCTGGGCAGGCTGGGAGCCGCCCTGACCATCTGCCCTCCCCCTGCCCTCCCCCTCCCTCTGCCCCAGGGCCCATGGCCTTTTGTTCAAGTGAGCCCGGCCTCTTTGGGGCTATAGTCTCAGAGGAGTGACTGACAGCCCCATGGTCTTAGAAGCAAAGCTGTTGAGGAAAATGCTGCTTCAGAAACAAAACAAAATGCTGTCGCTGAAGTTTAACAAACTTCTTTCTCTGTGGCTTCTTTTCTGCTCCTCTTCACGTCTCAACGCCCACCCTCATCCCAGCCCTGAGATAGAAGGGGCTGGTGGGGTCCTCACCTACCAAAAAAAGCTGAGCCTTGCACCCCAAATGCTCTGTCTCAACCAAAAAGCCCTTCTGTGCACCCCGGAAGACTTTGGCCCTGCTGCACCACAGGCGGGTTGGGTGCCGTTACAGGTAGCTCTGCCTCTTTTCCTGGCAGAAAGGCCTGGAACAACCAGGCCCTGGGGTTCAGGTCCCTGTGGCATCCGGAACGTTCCCACGTCTTTCTCACTCCAGGTCCCGTCTGAGCTCCAGCTCCACCTTGAGGCCAGTAGAGGTGCCTACGCAGAGGTGAAGACCCTGCCGGAGGGACCCAGGCGTCCTCCCCAGCAGAACCGTCTCCTGGCACACGCACAGCCAACCCTGCCCGTGGGGAACGTTCCTGTGTTTGTTTAGCCCTTTACACTGTTCTCACCTGCGACTGATCCTCAGCATGGCCTTGGGAAGTGATTGTGTTTGCATCGCTCCATTTTATAGATTTACAAAACTGGGACTCACACTCAGGAGGCTCACCGCGCTGTTCATCTAGTGGGAAACAGAGCCTTTGGAGCCCCGTCTTTTGATGCTGGCTCCTATGCACGTTCCTCCTCACTTCTGTGCCGATTCTCCCTGTGTGGCAGAGCGGACCTTCGAGACTCATCTGGGAAGGTTGCACCTGCTTCACTGCTCAAGCAGTGTGAGCAGAGGAGGTCAGAGCCGTACCTGAGTGCTCGGCTTGGGGAAGAACCTCAAAGATGGACCCCACTTCCCAATCCAGGGAGCTGGAGGAATCCCTTCTCTCTCCAGACACAATAACCCAGCTTCCCGGGCCTCCTCTCTCTTTTACCCACACTAGACCTTGGGGTACAGTCCAGGCCTGTCCTACAAGCCTTGCCTTGCTGACTCCGTCACTACAGCCTCCACACCCCCCGCCACGGTGAGGTTGGGACAGCAGTGCCTCCTGGGGTGACCTAGAAGCAAGAGACTTCAAAATCAGAAGGAAAGAGATATCATATGGAAACAGCCAGCTCTCCTGTCCCCTTTGCCTAACACGCAGTGGTAAGGCCTGTCAAAAAATTAGATGACTCACATAGAAAACAGGAACTTAGAACTATATCATCATTTTCGCCACTATCTTTGGCAACGTTTTTTTAAGCCAGGTATTTTGTGCCAAGCACTACTTCAAGTACATTCATATGTTAGTCCATTCATTGAGCACTTCACATACTTAACTTCCCTATTCATCTTATCCACAAGGACCCTGATGGGCTGGGTCTATTATTTGCCCATTTTGTACATGGGAAAGCTCAGGGTCAGAAATCTGAAGTCATTTGTTCAAAGTCATAGAGCCAATAAGTGGTGGACCTAAAACTTAAATCCAAGTACTTCTGATCTCAAAACTTGTCTTCTATGCCACGTAAACATCATCAAGAGTCACTTTTAGGGCTCGGTGCTTGTAGCTCAGTGGCTCGGGTGCCAGCCACATACACCAGAGCTGGCGGGTTTGAACCCAGCCCGGGCCTGCCAAACAACGATGACAACTACAACCAAAAAAACAGCCAGGCGTTGTGGCAGGCACCTGTAGTCCCAGCTACTTGGGAGGCTGAGGCAAGAGAATTGCTTAAGCCCAAGAGCTTGAGGTTGCTGTGAGCTGTGATGTCACAGCACTCTACCAAGGCGACATAGCGAAAGTCTGTTTAAAAAAAAAAAAAAAGAGTCACTTTTAGAACTAGACAAAGTTGCTGAAATAAACAAGCGAGTCTGTCCAGCAGAAGCCTGACAAATGGGAGACAGGAAAGAAATGGAAGACGGCCCCCTGCCTGTCAAGGCCTCCCTATTAGGCTCCCAGGATGTGTTTTCTGGAGAAGCAGATAAGAGGAAAGAGAACACCGACAGAGTGGGGAGGGTCAACTGTTCAAGGTCAGCAGAGAAGGCACAGGCTTTGGAAGTCTCTCCCTTTACAAGTCCCTGGGATCTATCCCTACTCAGACTTGCCTTCTGAAGCTTAGAGGATTGGGGGAGATTCTGTCCCCCTGACTTTTTTCCATGTGTCCTGGCCCACCCTCTCCATTCTACACTCTCTGTTGCTCCTGCCACCTGCCCTCTGGTGAGCTTTTTGTCTAAACCAAGGCAGGCATGGTGTCCAACTCTTGGCTTAAGGGCCACATGCAGCCTAGGATGTGGCCCAATGCAAAATCATCAACTTACTTGAACCCCTATGAGACCTTCTTGTGATTTTTTTGGTGGAAGTTGATTGTGCAGTTGATTGAGCATAACAACAATGAAGACACAACTACCAAAACCCGTGGGATACTGCAAAAGCAGTTCTAAGAGGAAAATTTATTGCTTTAGATGCCTACATTCGAAAAACAGAAAGAGAGCGCATCAACAAACTCACAAGCCATCTTATGGAATTGGAAAAAGAAGAACAATATAAGCCTAAACCCAGCAGAAGAAAAGAAATATCCAAAATTAAATCAGAGATCAATGAAATTGAAAACAAAAGAATCATTCAGAAAATTAATGAAACAAGGAGGGTTTTTTTTTTTTTTGAGACAGAGCCTCAAGCTGTCACCCTAGATAGAGTGCTGTGGCATCACAGCTCACAGCAACTTCCAATTCCTGGGCTCAAGTGAGTCTCCTGCCTCCACCTCCCAAGTAGCTGGGACTACAGGCGTCCGCCACAACACCCGGCTATTTTTTTTTGGTTGCAGCCGTCATTGTTGTTTGGTGGGCCTGGGCTGGATTTGAACCCGCTGGCTCAGGTGTACGTGGCTGGCTCCTTAGCCCGTTGAGCCACAGGCGCCGAGCCAAGGAGTTGGTTTTTTGAAAAAATAAATAAGATAGATGAACCTTTGGCCAGACTAACTAGAAATAGAAAAGTAAAATCTCTAGTCACCTCAATAAGAAATGATAAAGGGGAAATTAGATCATCTCTGAATACCACCAGAAACTCAATGCCCAGAAATTTGACAAAGTGAAGGAAATGGATCAATATTTGGAATCGCACCCTCTCCCTAGACTTAGCCAGGAAGAAATAGAGCTCCTGAACAGACCAATTTCAAGCAGTTCTCCAGCATGAACTTTGTAGACAACTACACTGTGTCACAATGTTGCATAAAATAAACACACATAACTCTCACTATTTGTGGGCATGCATGACTTTAGTTTTACATGGTGTGTGGCTTCCAATGTATGGTCGAAACACCACCACCAGACATTACATGTGCCCATGGAGTCTTAGTGAGGCAGAGATTATCAATAATATTCATCCTACCATTGCAATGTTCAGCATTTTATGTTATCTACAGTCAGGTAAGCATTCTTACTGGATCCTTGAGATAGTTACACTCACACATCTCCCATTCTACTTTACAATCAGCCCCTCGCCTCACCCCACTTCAGCACCCCAGATGTGGAGGGCCCAGACCTTATTTTCTATTTTCCTGTCAATTAATTTTCATAATCAAAGTCAATATAGTCCCTCATCTATTATTATTTTCCTAATCCCACATGGCTTCTATAGCATCTCAAAAGAAAACAGAACCCACAAAAAGAAAAATTAGGGATGAGGAAAGACTGGTGAGTGAAAAGTGAACAGATGACTGTTTTTCTTTTTTATCGAGGCAAATAGCAAGGCTCTCTGCTTAATTCATAGGGAATTTGTGCAATTCTTCAAAGACTATAAAGAAAAGGCATTCTATGCAAAAACGTGCTCCCAAATTCGATGCGTATGAAGAATCGTGTGGTAAGGACAAAATAGGGGAACTGAAAAAAGTCTGTCTTCTCGACAAAAAAAAGTTTTTTTAAATTTCAACTCAGATGGATTCCATTGTAAAAGCTAGTTATGTGGTAGCATATTGAATAGCAAAAAAAAAATCAAAACCATTTACAGATGGTGAGTTTATTAAGCAATGTATAGAAAGCATGGTAAATATGATTTGCCCTGAAAAAAAGGGGGATATTTCTTTTTCTTTTCTTTTTTTTTTTTTTTTTTTGAGACAGAGTCTCACTATGTTGCCCTCTGTAGAGTATTGTGGCATCACAGCTCACAGCAACCTCAAACTCCTGGGCTTAAGTGATTTTCTTGCCTCGGCCTCCCAGTAGCTGGGAGAAGGGGGGATATTTCTAAAATCAGTTTGTCTCATCAGACTATAGCCAGGCCAGTTGAAGAAATTGGAAAATCTATTGAAAGAAGTTCAAAGAGTAGGCTCAGCACCCGTAGCACAGTGGTTACAGCACCAGCTACATACACCAAAGCTGGTGGTTTCGAACCCAGCCCGGGCTTGCTAAACAACAATCACAACTGCAACAAAGAAAATAGCCAGGTGTCATGGCGGGTGCCTGCAGTCCCAGCCACTTGGGAGGCTGAGGCAAGAGAATTGCTTAAACCCAAGAGTTTGAGGTTGCTGTGAGCTGTGACGCATGGCACTCTACTGAGGGTGACATAGTGAGACTCTGTCTCAAAAAAAAAAGTTCAGAGAGTAAAGCTGCTAGGTTTTGTTTTGTTTTCTTTTCTTTTTCTTTTTTTGTTTTGAGACAGAGTCTCAATTTGTCACTCTTGGTAGAATGCCATGGTGTCATAGCTCACAGCAACCTCAAACTCTTGGGCTCAAGTGATCCTCTTGCCTCAGCCTCCTCGCTACCACTACAATGGCTGGCTATTTCTAGAGAGGGGGTCTCACCCTTGCTCAGGCTGGTCTCGAACACCTGAGCTCAGGTGATCCACCTGCCTCCCAAGCGCTAGCATTGCAGGCCTAAAGCAGCCAATTTTAAATGGCATGTTCTGGTGCTGGATGACAGCACTGATGCTACAAATGGAGGGTTCAACTTGCCATTTTTATAAGAGGTATTGGTGACAAATATGGCACTCAAGAAATGCTTCTTTAGCACCATTAAAAGACACAACTATAAAGAGAGATTAGATACAAAAAAAGGCACAACTAAATCAAGAAATGTATAGGAAGCAGTAAAAAATATGCTAAAGCGATGTCTTTGCCCATTGTCAACATATCTTGTATAGTTACTGATGGGGCCCTATGAGAGGTAAAACAGAGAGACTCGTAAAATTAATAGAAGATGATGCGATTGCCTCCCATGAAGTAACATTACATAATACATTCAGAAAATATATGTGCAAAAGCTTTAAAAATGGATAACATCATGTAAGTTGTCACGATGACTATGAATTTCATAAGGAATAGGGATTGAATTGTTGCCAATTCCAGAAATCCCTTCAAAGGACTTCATTTCTTTTTGGAAGTAAGATGGCTAAGTTGAGGCCAAGTGCTGACAAGATTTTATGATTTGCAACATGTTATCAAGTCATTTATGGTATCAAAAACCAAATTTGGGCCAGAACTTGATGATGAAAACTGGCATACAGATTTAGCATTTTTGGAGGATTTGACTGCATATTTCAATGACTTAAATGTGAGTCTTCAAGGTGAAAACCAACTTATCTATACAATGTTTCAAACCATAGCAGTATTGCAAATGAAACTGAGATTAGGGCAAACTCAAATTAAGGCAAACAATTGTATGTATTTTGACATGTTAACTAAAGACAGTCCTATGAACACCAAAAAATATGCAACCTTGCTTTTGATTTGATCCAAGAATTTGACAACATATTTCCAGATTTCAAGGAGAATAATATTTTGGTGCATTTGTGATTCCATATGTCATCCACCAATTTTCAAATGTCCTCTTTACTGGACTTTTAGCGGTCCTATCTTCCCAGAGACAAACATCCCTTGCTTCGCAATCACGCATTAGTCATGCCATCACTTTTTGGCAGCACCTATACTTGCAAGCAACTATTTTCAAAAATGAAGCACATTAAGAGTAAAATTAAAACCAAAATATCTGATGACCACCTTGAGAACTCACTGAGAATTGCTATTACTTCCCTCAAATCAGAGGGAAACTGATGCTTTAGTTTCTCAAATACAATGTCAAGTATCCCACTAGTTTTATGTTGCCCTCTTTTCTTTTACTTTCATAATAAAAAATCAAAAAAGACATTTTATTACTTTGATATATACTTTTTTGGTGGTGGTGGGGGAGACGGAGTCTCACTATGTCGCCCTCAGTAGAGTGCTGTGGTGTCACAGCTCACAGCAACCTCAAACTCTTGGGCTTAAGCAATT
>CAUYRH010141132.1:0-12689 GCA_963574655.1 Perodicticus potto
GGTCTTGATCGCTCCAGATAGGCTTGTTCTTCATGCTTAATGCAGGCTTAGCAAAGTCTTCAAGTCATCCAGTCTAGCTCCTGGTGGGAAACCTGAATTCTGTTTGCCATACTTAACTTACATTGCGTGGCACTGTACAGGCTGTGTGGAAATGCTAGGGAACAACTACAAGTTCAGGAAATTGTGCTTCATTTGCTTTTGAGGAGTAATCCATCTTCCACCATTTGGTTCCACAAATGGGGAATGACAGAGGAGAGGGAGAAGAGTAGCTATAAGCCTGCAGGTCACTACAGAAATCCTTTCCCCTCCTAATGCTATTACCAGACTTTAAACTCAGGGAACTTTTTTTTTCTTCTTCTGCCCCAGGGATCTTTCTTTCATCAAGGTGATAAATGTGGGCCAGCGATTTTTAGTCAACAGAGTCCAGGACTACATCCAGAGCAAGATAGTCTACTACCTCATGAATATCCATGTCCAGCCTCGCACCATTTACCTTTGCCGACATGGAGAGAGCGAGTTCAACCTCTTGGGGAAGATTGGGGGTGATTCTGGCCTCTCAGTGCGGGGAAAGCAGGTAAGTATTTAGCCAGCAGGCTGGATTTCTTAGGCTTAGAGTTAGAAGGGCATGGCAGAGGTCATCTCTTTTATCCCCTTACTACTTTTTAAATCTCATTTGAGCTTAAGACTGTGGTTTTAGAAAGTCAGGCAAGTACTCAAGGTGATTTCTTGCTCACTGCTTCTAGCTCTGTGTGGGTAACTGGGAACCATTTCTGCTATGATCGTTCAGCCATCAGGTATTTATTGGGCACAATTTGTATTAGCACAGTATGGCGCGCCCTAGTCAAAGTTCATTTCCTCTTGGCTTTATATTAACCCGTAGCACCTTACAGATTTGGCCCATGGCTATGCACATTGCCTGATACAGGCTGAGTTTAGTAATCTTTGCGTCCATGTGTGTGTTTTTGTTCTTCTAATTTTTATTTTCAAACCTCAGTTTGCCCACACTCTAAGGACATTTCTGGAGGAACAGGAGCTAGCAGACCTCAAAGTGTGGACAAGCCAGTTGAAGAGGACTATCCAGACTGCAGAATGTCTTGGGGTGACCTATGAGCAGTGGAAAATTCTGAATGAGATTGATGCTGTGAGTAGGAAGCTCTGAAGGCCCTCCTCCCCCCCAAATAAAAAAGAAAGGCAATAAGGGTCTTAAATTTAGGCAAGAACTTTTAGAAGTCACTCTTTGGGCAGTTTTATCGAGGAAACTACATTCACACAGTAGAAACTTTGAGAAAGCTGAATCTGTGGCCAATTTGGGGGTTTAGGGTAGAAAATTTACACCCTCAAATGGGTATTTTCTCCCTGCTTCAGTACCTGTGTCAATGATGGGACTCAAACCAATTTTTGACCCAGCCGTTCTAGCACCTGGGAAGAGTGGGACTCATAAGGACTCCTTTTGTTCCTTTGTATATTTGCCTCTTAGGAAAAAATTAGCTACTAACCCATTTCTTTAATTTCAGCTTATGTCATTTGACCAGCTATGCAGGAAAAGTCCTTCCCAAAATTTTTCTAGGTTTACTCTCTCCTTGAGCACAAAAGTAGAAATTGCTTTTTCTTCTTTTCCTCTCTATCCTTTTATTTCTCCTGAAAGGTCTCTAGTCCCTTCCTTTTCCCTCCTTCCCTGCTTTTTGTTCCTTTTATCCTGTTGATTTTTCTTGACCTTGTAAGTTCCCCAAAGTGGAAGGAGAAAGTGGGAGGTGAGCTAGAGAAGCGTCCCCCTCTCTTCTGTGGTCCTTACTCTGAGAGCACAGATTCCCCTTGACACCGGGTCACGATCCATGTAATACACAGACCAGCACAACACATGGCATGTAGTAAGAAACTAGTGTTTTCCAGTGTCATCGTCCTTCTTTGGGATGGGGCCAGTGTAGTGAGTTTACTTCGTTACGCCAGTGTGGCTTTCTGCAGGGCGTGTGTGAGGAGATGACCTATGCAGAGATTGAGCAGCAGTATCCAGAAGAATTTGCACTTCGAGACCAAGAGAAGTACTTGTATCGGTATCCTGGTGGGGAGGTGAGCCACCCCTCATGTGGAGTGACTGCCCAGCCCTTCGTGGGATTTAGCTTTGATTTGGGAGAAGAAATCAAATCTGGGGAGGTCTAGACATTGTTTATTCTCTTACCCGTGAGTCACATTGGGTCTCATTCAGGTTAGGCAGCCAAATGCCTCATTAATTGTTAAGATCTCCAGGGAAGAGGGTGACAAGACATCCTCTGTGTTGGGTATGTTGCAAAATCAACATAATCACTTTTTAATTTCTATTTTTCATTCTACTCTCTCAATCCCACCCCTACATAAGCAAATGGAGTCACCAAGTAAAGATATGGGATGTGAATTATTTTCCTATCATTTTCAGTGTTTTAGGCTGTTTCCTGGACTAAGTGGTTTCATACCCTAGGGATGTATGAGGCAAAAGAAAGTAAGACAGTATGACAGAGATCCAGGAAACTCCGAGGAGTCTCTTGTGTTATATGCTGTCTGTGTTAATCTATGGGAACAGCAACGACAACAAAAAAACCCAACGCGAGCTGAATTCAGACTTTCTCCTCTTGACTTTTGGTTTTCTTGGTCTGAATATTCTTCTCAGAATCTGATTCTTCTCAGATAATATAGTAGGTGACAGAAAGTTGCTGAGTGTCCAGGAGGAAAGCCAGCTGGGGAAGAAGTGTCTTCTTGACTCTGGGCCCCAGATACTGACTTGGCTGCCAGCTTACACCTGTCCCCTGCCAGCCTGCTCTGTTCCCCCCTCCCCCAGTCATACCAGGACCTAGTGCAGCGACTGGAACCTGTCATCATGGAACTGGAACGTCAGGGCAACGTCCTCGTCATCTCCCACCAGGCTGTCATGCGCTGCCTCCTGGCCTACTTCTTGGATAAAGGCGCAGGTACAATTTGGGGGAAGGGGAGAGGGCTGGACTCATGGTGGCACCAGCATAGCTTCCCTGGCAATGGCTCTCCCTTTCTTCCACTGAGAGTACATTCTTCAGGCAGCAGTGTGGAGCTCCCAGCAGCCATTGGGTCAACTACTTACTAAATTCACTCTGTTGTTCTGAAAACCCCTGATGGAAAGTGGCTGCTGCTGCTTCTCCTTTAACCTGCCTGGCTAAAGAGCTAGTATTAAGCTGACACTCGCAGCAGCATCAGGAAAGTGACCGACTGTTCCTAGCATGTCACTCTGACTAGTAGGAGGGTGGTATCTTTGGAGCATCTTCATCCTTTGGATTGGGGGTAGGGCAGCTAGTAAGAGTAGTAAGGAAATGCTTCTGTCTTCTCGATAATTCCCTCCCATTCCTTGTCTCCCTGAACTGCTAGGAAGCTGTTGTGGCCAAGCATTACTGCTTTTTCTATACTCCGGAGGACTCCTTCCATGGGGCCCTGGCTGCAGCACTTATTCCTGTTTTGGCTGCAAGAAAGGATTGAAAATGGCCTTATTTCCTTCCATAGCCACTGGGAGGCTTGGGTGGCTTCTCTGGTAGTGACAATTGACTGATGTTTAGGGGAAGAGCTGTGCAACTCTAGGTGGTGGTCAGGGTAAAGAAACCTTGTTATGAGCACCTTAGAATCTCTCTTCCACTAACTTGACCTTGCTCCCTAATATTAAGACTTCTTTCGGCCAAGAATGGTGGCTCACACCTGTAATCTTAGCATTGTGGGAGGCTGAAGCGGGTGAATTGCTTCTTCTCAGGAGTTCGAGACCAGACTGAGCAAGAACGAGACCCTGTCTCTACGAAAAATAGAAAAACTGAGGCAAGAGGATTGCTTGAGCCCAAGTGTTTGAGGTTGCTGTGAGATATGATATCATGGCTCTCTACTCAGGGTGCCAGAGTGAGACTCTTTCTCAAAAAAAAAAGAAAAGGACTTCTCTCATCTGGTCTTTCTGCTTTCAGATGAGCTACCATACTTGAGATGCCCTCTTCATACCATCTTCAAACTTACTCCTGTGGCCTACGGTAACTATGAGCTTAGGGGCTGGCAGGAGGTGGGGCTGGAGGAAGGTCAGGATTTTGTCTGAAGTTTGTCTAGAAGTTCAGCTTCATCAGCCCTGTGTATCAGGGAAGTCCCATCAATGTCTTCCGTTTTTAAAAGGGATGTATGGATGTACATCTGTATTTGGACATACACACATGCCTTTATAGTATACTTTCCCATAATAAAACTGAGAAATTTTCTCTTGAGCTTTTTCCCAGATGGCTTTGTTTTTTTCTGCCTGTTTTCTCAGGTTGCAAAGTAGAAACAATTAAACTCAATGTGGAGGCTGTGGACACTCACCGTGACAAGCCAGCCGTAAGTATTGTCCCACGGATGAACACGCCAGTTTCTCTGCCACCTCGAGTCTCTGAATTTTTGGTATTAAGAGACTGGGGTTTCTTTTATGTACAATAGGGAAACAGATCCAGAACTCAAGTCCTATGTAGTCTGTTTACTTCCAAAAGGAAGAGATGTTAGAATTATTTATTATTATTATTATTACTATTATTATTATTCTTTTGAGACAGAGTCTCAATTAGCTGCCATTGGTAGAGGGCTGTGGTATCATAGCTCACAGCAACCTCTGACTCTTGGGCTAAAGAGATTCTCTTGCCTCAGCCTCCCAAGTAGCTGGGGCTACAGATGCCTGCCACGATGCCCGGCTATTTTTAGAGGCGAAGTCTCACTCTTGCTCAGGCTGATCTCGAACATGTGAGCTCAGGCAATCCACCCACCTCATCCTCCCAGAGTGCTGGGATTACAGGTGTGAGCCACTGTGCCTGGCCAGAATTATTATTTTTTAATTAGTACCCTTTTCATGAGTCTTAACTTTGAAAGTTGGTTCCTAGAAATTCAATTAAATGTGGAAAGTGATTGGCTAAAGGGAAATGCAAATGTTTATCCCAGGAAGGTCTCCATTTAGAAAGTAGAGTCCAGAGGGGTCTATAAAGTGGTGGTTGAGAGCTTGATTCCTGGGTCTGCCCGCGTGATCAGTGTGATCTTCAATAAGCCCCTTCCTTTCTATGGATTTTCCTCCTGCTTTGGAATATGATACTCAAGGAGCTTCCTCTCCTTACAGCCCTTTAGCTCCCTGGTGCTAGGAGACCGGGCCATGTCCCTTGTCCTAAAGAGACCCTACGTGCAGAGGAGCAGGGGTGAGGGCAGCTGTTGTGGTCACGAGCATTATTTAACCTTATGAGTGAGCCTTCGGCTTGGCTTTCATTTCTATGGTGTCCCTCCGTTTCCAATCAGAACAACTTCCCCAAGAGGCAAACCCCTGTAAGGATGAGAAGGAACAGCTTTACGCCTCTGTCCAGTTCGAATACAATAAGCCGTCCAAGAAATTACAGTGTTGGGAGCCGGCCCCTCACGCCCCTCAGCCCTCTCCGTGCCCTGGACATTCAAGAAGGGGCCGACTAGCCGAAGACCTGAGTCAGCATTTCGGTGGTGTAACCATGTGTTTCCCTCCAGCCTTGGCCTCCAGCCCTTGTCACTAATCTCCAGGGAGTCATTTAACTTCCTACCCTCACTCCTACTTCCAACACGTCACCATTAATCATAACACAGAACCCGAGATCGTGTGTTTGCGGACCGACTTCAGCCAGTTTACTGTTTGAAACATCTCCCCACTTGAGCGCAGGTCGGCAAGTTGGGTCTTTAGGACAGGTCTGGAGGAGGAGGAAAAGTATATCTCCACTGGGGCTGAGCAAGGCCCAAGCACGTGCTTTTTCTCTCTGATGTCTCGCTGGTGTCTAAACACAGTAATATCCTTGTGTTGGTGAAATGGTGGCGGTGTGGGATGTTGGAGGGAGAGTCAAAAGCCCAATTTTTCTTTACCTTTGTCTTTTTAAGGTGTGTTTTACAGTCTTGACTTGACTGATTTTGCCCCCTTACATCTCCTTTGGATTGTCCAATGTAATGCCATGGCATGGTGGTGTCTAGGAAGGAAGGAATGGTTGGTGAAAGAGAAGTCTGCCCCAGTTGATGCTTTCTGCAGAGGCCTATGTGGTCCTGGACAGGGAGGGGCTTTCTTTCTCCTTTCTTCTCCAGCCAGGGCCTGCAAGGGCCAGCCCAGGCTATAGAACATCCACAGAATAATCTGGAGCTTGCAAGTGAACAGAGGGTGAGACTTTTGGTCCTCCTTTCATGAGAGACAATCCCACATCTTGGATACCGTTGGGGAAGCTGGCTCTGAGGACATGGGAAATACCTGGTTTATGTTTTAAACTTGAAGAGCCAGGCGTGGGGTTTTTGGTGTCTGTGGAGAGGGTGTTGAAAGAGCAGCGTGGAATCCACCTCTCGCAAAGCTCTTAGGGGACAGTCACGTATTTTCTCCAGGGGCTCCCAGGTTTTTTGCCAATCACAGCAACTTTTCTAGAAAGGTTAGTGGCCTCTGGGGCTGTTGAGAGGACAGAGTTAGGTTCAGGAGTTGCCACTGATATTTGAATTGCTCAAGGTAAAAGGCAGAGAAGAATTCACTAATGCTGCTTATTATTTTCTAATAATACACTCTTCAGTACACTCTTCTTAAGTTTAAAAACAAAATTCTTTATGAGCATTTTTTTTAATACAGTACACTCTTCTTAAGTTTAAAACAAAATTCTTTCAGTACACTCTTCTTAAGTTTAAAAACAAAATTCTTTCTGTATGAGCAATTTTTTTTTTTAATATGGGCAGTATTTTCCCCAAATGTGGTAAAGCTTGATAGTGAATTTAATCTGTCTCATTGGAGTATTTTTGTGTTCATAAGGAGAAACAATCTTATAAAAGGAGTCCTTGGAACCCTGTGGGGTCTAGCTGCTGACTGTATTAATCTATTCACCTCTGTCATTTCATTTTCTTTTTTAAGGTTAAATAGGAAATGCTTAGAGAAAGGATTCTTAGCCCCTTCATGGCCCATGATAGCTTATTCTCTCTCCTAATTTTGTATGAAAAATGTATGAACATATGTATATTTTTCTGAGAGGCAAATTTAAAATTCTCATGAGTTTTTGGTCTCACTCTGTACCCTGGGTAGAGTACTGTGGCATCATAGCTAAGCAGCCTCAGGTTCCTGGGTCCAAGAGATCCCTTTGTCTCAGCCTCTGAGTAACTTGGACTACAGGCACCTGCCACAAGGCATGGCTAATTTTTCTATTTTTTCTTTTAAGTAGAGGTAGGGTCTCGCTTTTGCTCAGGCTAGTCTTATACTCCTTAGCCAGGCAATCGACATGCTTTAGCCTCCCAGTGCTAGGATTACAGGCATGAGCCGCCACACCCAGCCTTCTGATGAGATTTTTAAAACAGGTACTTGACTCTCCACTTTAAAGTTATCGGCTTGTCTTTTAGAGGTAACCAGTATTTTCCTTGGATATTTTTGCTTTGTTTTGTTTTTGCTAGGTAATAGAAGACCTTTTGTTGTGTTTCTCATCCAGGAGTAGTCCTCAAAATCCCCTTTAGAACTTTTGAAACATCGACAGTCCTGTGTCTACCTTACGCGTAAATACTGATTCAGCACCTCTGAGAATGGGGTCTGGACATGTGTGTTTTACTAGCTTCTCTGGTGGTTCTGATTTGTAGCCCTGGTTAAGTCCACCTTAGGAAATTAGGTGGAAAAAAACAGGAATAGTAGTTCCTGGGACAAAGCGTCAATCTAGAAATTCTGAATTCCTCATGGTTCTGAAAGGATGGTTCTGTCTTTGAGCAGATCATAGTATTAAATGAAGTAACCCCTTCAAAGGCAGCCTGCTGAGTTTAGAGGTTATTGTAGGTTGTAGTTCCATCTGTAACCCTTTACATCCATTGCAGGGTAATGTGGAAGAAATCATTGAATTAAATAATTGTGCTTGGATGATAGCTTGGGACTTGAAGTGCCCCGGAGACAGGTACTAAGGGAGTGCCCGTAGGATGATAGAGGTGTCTTCATAGGCAACTGACTCTTGACCCTGAGTCCTTTACTCTTACATTCCAAGTAGGATACCATGACTAGTTTCCAAGGGTTGCTTGTCTAGATTCTTCTCAAAACTGGAGACCCAGACCGAAAGTAACCTGTTGTTTCTGTTGAGATTTACGTAATCTGTATTTAGTATCTTTGTTTGTGGGGCTTGGGCTGCTGGGGGCAGTGGTGGGGGAAGGACACACAGAGACAGAAGAAAAGGTCCTTGCTGTGAAGAACATTATTTTAAGAGACAGGACACGTAATTGGTAACAAGAACGTCTACAAAAGAGCAAGACACTGAGTCCAGAAGTGCTGCCCATTGCGCAGCCTGCCTCTTCTGACTTTCTCTTATCCTACAGCTGTTATATGAAAAGGGTGAGCCGGTGGGGATGCCCCCCACCAAGGTGAGATTGAGATGTGGTCTGGGGTGTGGGTGGCACTTGTACAAGGTCACCTTTGTTCCCTGTGCTTGGAGGGTGGCATCTGTAGCCCATGTGGGCATTCGGTCTTTTTTCCTGCTGCAAAGTGAGAATGGTTCAGAACTAACGAACGGGACGAGGGAGAACTTTGATCTAAAGACTTCAAGTCTAGACTGTACCTGCTCTTAGAGCGAGGGGACTTCTCCAACCAACTAGCATTGTGGGAACTTGGTATGAACTCCAGCATTAGACACAGGTCCCTGGGATGTTCGTCTGGATTATTTCTCCGGTCTCCTCCCGTGCTAGTTTACTGCCCCCAGAAGAGGACATGTGGTGGTCTTACTATCCTCAGGTAGGACACGAGAATTGGGATTTGACAAGAAAGGTTTCAGCTTCTTTCAGTTTTTAGGTCCCTTCAGGGAAGTTCCACTGAGAGAAACCAGGAGAGTATAGAATGGGGGAAGCTCTTACTTGGACTTGGGAAGTCTGACTTCCCATCTTTCCTTTTTTGGCCTTCTCTCCCCTTCTTGTTACTTGAATGTGTATTGGTAGTATACATGTACCACTATGATTATGTCTGTAGCGTGAATCCTACAAAGAAAAAAGGGGCTTCAGAGTACTTTTGCTGAGGCATTAAGTTTTGTTACCGGAGAAATAGGTGAAAATGTTAGCATTTAATCGACTGGTATAAAATTCAGAAAGGGAAATCATCTATTCTGTTTTTTTCTTCTTGTTTCAAAACTGAATGAAGAAGTCCATGACAGATTTGAAAGAGGACTTTACCGCAGATTTAGAGGATTCACTTCGGTTTCTATCTTCTACTCCCCAAATTGGAATTCAGCTCTTATTCTTTGTAGTGTCTTTGGCTTTGCTTTAGTAAAGGAAGAGTTTTCCACTGAGTCAGAAAGCAGAGTAAGAAATTGTTTAAAAGCATGCACTGTGCTGGGCGCCTGCTCTGTGTCATTGCCTCTGGTTTTCATTGTTTGCTTGTTTCGCAGGAAGTTAGAGTTAGGGGTACAACATATTTGTCCTCCCACACTGAACGGTGAGGGATTCCTTCTGAGCATCCCTTTGTAACCCACATTTGATCTTCAGAGGTACTGGCATTTTGAAGAAACATACGATATCGCTGTTTAGAAATAAATTCATTTTACTGGGTTTTTATGTGTGTGTGTGTGTGTGTGGTCCAGGTTCCACAGAAACTCATTGGTGCTTGGGGCAGCCAAGGAAAGAAACATCTAGTAACCGAAAGCACCATACCTGGGTTAGGAAGTCTTACTCGCCTTCCATTGTCTTTGCCAAGCCCAGAAGCCATGCTAAGTTTGGTGTCAAGAAATTTGGTAGATTTACCCAGGTTTTCTAGTATATATTTTGACTTACTTGTATTTTAAAATATTTTTATTTTAAAAATATTTAACAATTGAATCAGGTTGCGACAGAGGTAGGTAGAACTCTGACTTCTTAAGGTAATAAATAACACAGACATCAGAAGTATGTCCCGAGTTTTAATGTACACTCCAACTGTTTAGAAGACTGTCTCTCGGAGGATCTCAGTGCTGACTTACAGACGAGTAAGGTGCGTGTGTTTGCTGACCAGTAAGACTGGCTATCTAACAGACTTTAATAGGACCTGTGTATGGTGTGACAGGTGCTAGTCCTGTCTGTGTGCTGACAGACTCTCCCGGGGCCTGTGTGCTGACTGACAGATTCTAGCTGGATCTGTGTGCTGACAGATTCCAGTAGGATTTGCGTGCTGATTGACAGACCAGTAGGATCCGTGCTCTGACTGACTGGTGGACTCCAGTAGTGTCTGTATGCTAATTCTCTGCCTGTTTTGTACCAATTGGCAATGTATGCACATTATTGTAATTCTTTTATCTATCGTGTGTGTCTTACAAAGAAAGGAACTAAGCACTCCACGTGTTTTCTTTCTGGGGAAGGTCTGTACCCTATGATTTTAGATAGACATTTCTTGTTCATTGGTGGCCAAATTCTCATCATTTTGTAAAAGATAAAGGTTGTACATCACTTGTATGGTATTTTTTGAACTCAGCCAGGGGAATACCTGTTCAGAGCCTGAAGTTGTTACATCTACTTGAAGCTGTTTCGTCCAGCCTACAGTTTGGTGGGCAGGACTTCACGTATGCTGTCCATTTCTGAACCTTCCGTGTCCTCAGCTTACCTTTGATGGAATGTAGCACTCCATTGGACAGTGCTGCTGTTTTCAGTCTGCCATGTATTTGGCTTTTACTCCCAATCTCATCAACAAAAATGCAAAAGATATTTTGTATTTAAAAATGGATTTGTAAGAGTTGACAAAAGTATTCTTTCCAGTAAGCCTTTTTCACTGGACGCCTGTGGCCAATATTTACCTCCGTGATGTTTTTGTATCTGACTTGCTTGTGTACATTTTTTATTATGGTGAAGTAACAAGATCAACTCATTCTGATATGGTGATGGCTTTGCTATGGCAAAAGCAAAAGACTAATCACAAGTGGTGCTCTTTGGAGGGGGATGGAATGGGGCTCAGCACCACAGGGCTGAATGGGAAAGTGCTGGATTGGGAAGCCTAGGACTAGAGTTCTGCAGAAAGAGGACTCTACTCTGTTGAAAGTAGGAACATATGTCTTTAGCAGCATTCTGATTTAATCTAGTGACGCTGGTAACAGACTATGCCATTCAGATCCACTTAAGGTGTGTATAACTGTATTTGAAATGTGTTTTTGTGCGTGTGTGTGTGTAGAATGGGTAAATAAAATTGTTGAGTAACGTGAACCTATCAGAAGGCTCCTGGGTTTTTTGTTTTGCATTTTTGGTTATGTTTCCCACCCACGCCCTACCCCTAAAACCTTGCCTCATGCTGCACAATGATTGAGACTCAGGGAAGTTCTCCGTGTAGCTGGAGTCCGCGATGTCGGTGTGGCTCTTTTCTGCCACCTTCTGGGGAAGATGGGAAGGGCATTAAGGATGGAAAGCACATGAATTTTAGAAGCTGCCTCCTGTACAGGAATTAAGAAAAAATTACATTGGACTGCACTGTGTTGTGACTCCCATTAGCAACGCGTAAATCATATTATCTATTATAAAGAAAAATTTTTGGACAGATTTTAGAATTCAGTGGGCTGTTGGTCCTAAAATATAATCTGCCTATTTCTAAATAGATTATGGCCAATGGCATAAAATGGGATTTAACTTCCTCTGGGGCAGGAAATACAGGTGGGATTGTTTTACCATTCTTATGCCTTATTTCTTGTTACCCTAACAAGGACCAGGAGCTCATTAGAAATACAGAATCTCAGGCCCCACCCCAGACATACTGAATCAGCATCTTCATTTTAACAGGATCACCAGGTGATTCATATGCACGTTTAACATTTTAGAAACACTGTTCTGAGGGGAAGCATCTCCCACAAGGTGAAACATTAGATCCAAGTTTATGGGAAGAAGTCGATCTGGTCTGATGACTGATTTCAGAACGGGCGGCGGTAACTACGATGGCAGAAGCCAAGTGACCTCTGACCGTAGTGTCACTTTCTTGGCATGGTCCTTTGGTTGATGTAGCCGACATACTCTCCTTTTCCCAGAGGGACCCTGACTGCTTCTGCTTCATATCTTGGGGCTATAGCTTGGTCTAGGTCTGAAAGGAGCGCCTGGTCCGACAAGGTCATCTTCTCAGGGAAAGAAGCCCATGACTATGCCGTTAGCATTTGCCTGATTCCCCAGGTGCGTGTGTGGGCACACCAGTGTGTTCATGCATGTGAGTGGATGTGGGGGTGTGGGGCTGGGGGAGAGATTCTGTTCTGCTTTCTTTGCTCGTCTTGGTGGTGGTGTAATGGCTTTGTGTCTCTTCCCCTCTGGCCCCTAGGCAGCGGATACCTTAGTAGCAGTGCACAGACGCCCCTCCGCAGCAGCCCTCACTTTGCTTTCCTGATGATGTGGAGGCTTGGGCCACACCTCTCCGAGGGACTGGGATCTGCTGAAAAGCTTGGGATGTCAGCTCCACAAAGTCTAGAACAGAAAGTTAAGTTGGGACTGGACATTGGGGCCACCAAAATGAGGCCTGGAAAAACGTCACCACATATCTTTCCCTCATGCCTAATGAGAGTGTCGATTTCATTGAAAACTTAACTTCCCTGTGCCTCGAAACATTTAACAGCCTGAACTGATTAGTTTTTATCATCTCTTTGCTGAGTTTGGCTCAAGTCGGCCAATCTCATTCTGTTGAGACATTTACTATCCTGCCTGTGACTACCCGCATCCCTTGCTGGCTATTCTTTGTCTGAAGTACAAATGTGCCTCTTCAGATTCCGTTTCCAAATGAGATGACTGAA
>CAUYRH010141138.1:0-32894 GCA_963574655.1 Perodicticus potto
GGTTGTTGGCCCCGGGCCCCATATCCCCGTGGGGGCAGGTTCAACCGGGCCCCTGCCAAAAAAAAAAAAAAAAAAAAAAAAAAAAAAAAAAACTGAAAAAAATAAATAAAATAGGAATTATGTATCAGGGTATTTTTACCTATAAAATAATCAAATATTGTTTTTAAAATAATGATACTCAGTGTTGTTCAGTTCTTGGAAATAGCATTCTTATATACTCTTAGGAATATATATTCATGCAATCTCTCCAGACACCAGTTTGACAATTATCTCAAAGATTAAAATATGTTTTCATTTGAACCAGAAATTCTATTCCTATTTATTTAGCATTAGGGCATAATTATGGACAACAATTTTAGCAGCAAAAATGGTTAATGCTTGTTGTGTTATAGAGGATCAAAGCAAGAATACAACCAAAATTGTTCAATAATAGAATACCAATTTAAATAAATAATGACATATCTACTAAAGCTTGTTCAAGATATTTAATGTTCAATATATACTGAGAACTGACTCAAAAGCATCTACATAGTATAATGCCTTTCTGTTATACACACATACACATATAGAAAAAAGACTGGAAATAGTATATGTACATTAAAATACTAATGGTGGTATTTTAGGGTTTTTTCATTGTCTTCTTTTTGCTTAACTACCTATCACATAATTACCATAATAAAAACCCTCTTCTTTCTTCACACTTAGGAGCCTAGTAGTCTTTCTATGATTTTTATCTCTATAATACTAATGGCCACTGGGAATCTCAGATGGTCCCTGACTTATGATGGGTTGACTTATGACTTTTGAACTTTATAATGGTGTCAACACAATGTAAATTCACTAGAAACCATATTAGGAATTTTGAATTTTAATCTTTTCCCAGGCCAGCGCTATGCAGTACAATACTCGTGACGCTGGGCAGCAGCAGGGATTTATAGCTCCTAGTCACCAGTCACTTGGGTGACCCAGATGTAGGCCCAACTGTAGGCTAATGTCTGAGTATGTTAAGGTGGGCTAGGCTGAACTAGGATGTTCATCAGGTTGGGTATATTAAATGCATTCTCAACCTGAAATATTTTTAACTTATGATAGATTTCAGGATGTAACCTCATTGCAAATTAAGGAGCATATCTAATAAGCATTCTGAAGAAATAAAATTTTGTTTGTCATAGTTTAAATTAAAAGCAATAAAAAGAAATTAAAAAATAACTATGAAAAAAGGACTAATAATGAGCAATATTTTAAATATGTGCAGTTAGGCCTTTCCAAAAAAGAAAACTGGCAGGCAAATTTTTTCGCTTTCCCATATTCTCTGCATCTTTCTTGTTTGAATTCTATCTCCCACTCACAAACTTTAATAAGTAACTTCATTTCAGAACTACAAAAGAAGATAGAAAACTAACTTGAATCATGTCAATTATCCTTAAACTGTTAAAAAGAAACAACTCCACTTCCAATGTAATAATCAAACCCGTAATTTATGGGATAGAATGACCAATGACTGTAATCTCTAAGGACATTGGACATTTAAGCATTTAAGCTTAAACAAATAAAAAAAACTTAGGCCAAAATAAAATAGGTGTGACCAGGTCCATTTAGATCTCAGAAAAGGCTGATCAACTGTCAAACATAATACTTAACATCCTGAGTATCAGTGAATTAACTTTAGCTGAGGCTCACAATCACATGAAAATATACTGAAGCTATTGGAAACCTAGGACAGAGATGGATATTAGCCCATGGATTTTGAGCATCACTTTGTTTTACCTAATTTTCAGTGTTCTTTGAGATAAATTTATAAAAATCATTGGCAGTAAAGAGGAATGTGAAAAAATATCTTTGTAATAGACATACATAATAGGTCACATTTTTATAGTTTCCCATTGTCTGGATTTTAAGGAATTGGATATATGATGATAACATTTTGAAAAGAAAATATATAAAATAGTCTTAGAATAAAAACTTCTATTACTCTACATTTCCTGTGTTCATTACCTGAAAACTTTTCAAGGGTCTAGTAGTGAATATCATCACCTTTAAGATTCAAATGTTCAGGCAGACACTGACTTTAGAAAATGAAAGTTATAATAATAATGAGGTATTCTTATTTTGCAACAGATATTAAGAAATGCACATTGGTTCAGCTATATTAGATACCTGGATGCTTTATTTATTGTTAAGTTCCAGGTTTTTGTGACTATACTATGGTCATCTTTTAGAGAAGGGAAATAATTCATGGTGAAGCCTTTTTCTCCAGTTCTAGAAAGCTTGGGACATATAAATTTGTTTGCTTGCCCTTTTAACTTTATCAATTTTGTGTTGGGATAATTAGCTAATCTGGTGGATAAGTTTAACCTATTTCTCAAACAAGAATAAAATGCCATTCATGCATATTTTATCTTCTAGTTGTCAGACAGGCAAAATCACTACAAAGATCAGTATTATCATGATCAAATCAACATCTTTTGTCTGTTTTTTTTCTTTTTTCCCCATAATCATTGCCTCCTGTCCATGCAAACATTTTTGCTCTTACGCATTATAAACTGTGCCTCACTGACAGGTCTCACTTTTAAATCATCATTAAGGTGAATGGGCTCTGCCCTTGTACCTCCCTTTATAGTGAGTTATAATTGCTACATTAGTCAACCCAAGAGACTGAAGTACACCTGTCTGCTTATGCCCATACTCAGAAGATGGAACTTATGAAGGCAGAACTTCAAACTGAGTCATCAAATTAAAGCACTGATATTCCATTCTAGAATTTTTCTAAAATATTTTGAAAATCTCTAGGAAGTTAGGATAAACATATGGAAAAAACCAGGAGTGCAACAAATCACTGCATTTTATTAAATCTAAGACACAATTATTTTATGTACCATCAGAAAAGGGGAAAAAGTTGATTATAATATTATTGTAAAACACCATCTTACCACCAAAGCAAGATAAATCTCAATTTCAGAGATATTAAAATGTGAAACGGTATGTGCCTTAGAATTGACAAAATATGATAATTTACAACATTGTGCCAGGACCAAATTCACTGAAGTTCCTGTTTTAACAGAGTTAATAACTGAAGCCTATAGATAAATAGGAAATTTGCTCAGTAAAAGGGACATCAAAATTCTACCCTCTAAGATGTTTTCTACCTTTTTATCAGCTGAATTTATTCTTATCATATGAATATGTTCTAAATATGAATACATAATATTTTTCTCTTTATACCTGAAGAAAATAATTCTCACTTCTTTCCCTTACTTACTCTGGTGGGCAGGGCTCAGTGTTGCAGGCTCTTTGATTTTCAGGTGGCTTACTGTCAGGGTCACAGTAATTGTTCTGGACAATGGAGTTGTCATCCAACCTTTTACAGACCACCTCCTGTCTTTGGACACCTTGAGAAAAGGAGGACATCATTAATTGAAGAGAAGTTTACCTTCCAATTAAGTTAGGTATGCACAGCTTTCCTCTGTGGGGAATCAACCTCTCTGGATCGCTGCTGTCTTTATCTGTTCCACACTTGACTGCTTCTCTAAAAAGGAGAGAAGTCCTGGTCATTACACTGAAATTTTAGTCAGAATTATTGTTCTCATATTTAGAAACATAACTATTTTCAAGTACAAAAAAGAAACTTATTGGTAATCTTAAGCAATTAGTATTCTCACTTATACATTTTTCTTCATGCTTTCCTTATAAAAACAAACTTCAATTCCCCAAAATAACATCAGATAGAATACATGAATATAAGTTTCAATGCAAAACAATGATTGTGTATTTATTTAAAAACAAAACGATAGGGACAAAAATATTTTTGACATTTTTGTAGGACAAACCCCATCAACTTAGTCTTTGTTAGGAACACATCACATCCACACGTTTGTTTTGTTCTTCCATTTATATATTTATCTCTGTAAAAGCCCACTGATTGTTTAGAATTTAATGATTGTAGTGGGCTTCTCTTGGACTGTACCCAACTAGTCTGTGTGATCTAATAGAGTTGGCCTCCTGTTGATTATACCATTGTCAAAAAAATACACACACAAATCATTCAAATATTAACTTACAAAATACTTATCTCATTCTTAAAAATTTGTCTATGTAACCTGTTTACCACAGCTAAACATATTCTCATTTTAAAATTTATAAAATATTAAATATGTTTAATTACTTATTAGCTCAGTTTATTATTTATTAGCAAAGATAGCCACCACAACTAGCTCGCATTTCACAAAATACAAAGACATACACAAACACACACTCTTATTTGAGGACATTCCTGGTGAACAGATTTAAAGTATAATCATTTTCTCTCTTCAGTGTCATGAAATCAAGAGAAGCGAAAATGGGTAACACCAAGATATCAAAAAGAAGCAAGCTAGAAGACAATGCTGAATGTTTCAGACCATACAGAGGTTAACAGGTTACTCCTGGAAATGGAAATAAAAGCATAAACTAAGCCACCTCCCCAACACACACACTCAGACACCCTATTCCTAAAAACAGGTAGGCCAAATTACCCAGAAAAAGTTGTAAAAGCAGCATTAGCAGAATCCAGGAAACCACAGTTTCACACCTGGCTAATCCCACACAATCCTTCAGTTTTTCTTTTTCTTTTTCTTTTTTTTTTTCCAGTTGTTTTAAGTAATAGTACCTCCCTCCCAAAGAGACTGATTACAAATTAGGGAAATCTATGTGAAAAAGGATTATTTAGTAAAGGAAACTGTCACCTAAAAAGCTAGCCCCCCAAATGCTTCTCCCCAAGGTCCTTTAAAGAGTCCAGGAAATTCTGCAGGTGGGAGTGCCTCAGTTATCATGTTATATACAACTCTAACTAAGCCCTTTGAATTTAAAGACTGACAGAGAAAACTATTAAATCCACCAGCCTCATGAGACTTAAATCCTAGAGCCAACACCACAGTAGTGAACAGCTGAAGAAAGTATTTTTTATTGCTTGCAGTAACCCAGGTTTTTAGTGATCACCTTCAACAAGTTTTCAGGTTTTCCTAAATTTGGGAGAGAGGTCTCAAAAATAGCCAAACAACTTACTGTCAAAATATCCTAGAGTATGTATTGTATTCATTTCCTCCCAATCCCCAGAATAAGCCAAACAACTCAGTTTATGCGACAACAGTTTGGAATTTTTTAACTATTAAACTTTAGATTTTTGAGGAAAGAATGATTCATATCAGGCATAGCTGTGATCCATTCACAGATGTTCCATGATATTCATCAGATATCTCTCCATTGTGTCATTGCAGTGGGCAGATAACTAAATCCATGTGGTCCACCTAGATAGAAAACTCTACCATTAGTCATGGAATTCAACTACCAACTGCAACAGTGGCTCAGAATATCCATATACCCTGGTTCAGTATTTTGCCTACATCAGGAAGGTAGGGCAGTTGTTTTTACAGGTTAGCATGATTATTTCTTAAAAGTCATTCAAATATGATTATACCTGAAACAAGAACAATTGGCATTCAATATCGTATCTTTGTTGTTTCCCAGAAAGTGGTAAAAATTTTCAAGGCTACATAATACAACAGATGTTGATGTATTTCAGTGCCAGAAACATTAATTCAGTTTCTTCAGGTCAAGATAAAATTCTGCTGTCTTTAAATTAACCTTAGAAATGTTTGGCTATAATTACATTATTTTCAAATTAGCCTTTAATGGGCCGGGTTCAGTGGCTCACACCTGTAATCCTAGCACTCTGGGAGGCCGAGGCAGGTATACTGCCTGAGGTCACAGGTTTGAGACCAAACTAAGCCAGACTGAGACTGGTCTCTAAAAATAGCTGGGTGTTGTGGCAGGTGCCTGTAGTCCTAGCTACTTGGGAGGCTGAGACAAGAGAATCGTTTGAGCCCAGGAGGTGGAGGTTGCTATGAGCTATGATGACATGGCACTCTACCTGGTGTGACAGAATCAGACTGTCTCAAAAACCAACAACAACAACAAAAAAAAAACCAAAAAGAAAAGTAGGCTTTCATGCAAAAGCAGGGTCTCTGCAATTTGAATCATATATGAGATATGAGTTAGTAGGGATTGAGATGATTATTTCAAGACAAATTCTATCCATGTATATGTCTTGGAAAAATTGCTACTTAACACCTATTGTTAAAAATCTGAAAAACAGGGCAGCGCCTGTGGCTCAGTGAGTAGGGCGCCGGCCCCATATACCGAGGGTGGCGGGTTCAAACCCAGCCCCCGCTGAACTGCAAAACAAAAAAATAGCCGGGCTTTATGGCGGGCTCCAGGAGGCTGAGGCAAGAGAATCGCCTAAGCCCAGGAGTTGGAGGTTGCTGTGAGCTGTGTGACACCACGGCATTCTACTGAGGGCAATAAAGTGAGACTCTGTCTCTACAAAAAAAAAAAAAAAATTCTGAAAAACATACAAATACAAATCACAAGCAACAAAATAAAAATTACCCACATTCTCATATCTTTGTTCTAAATCTTTATTTTCAGGAATAATTTGCTATTTGATGAAATCCAGTAATTTCTTTAAAATTATATACCCACACAAACTAAAACTGCTAGCTAAAAGTGTTTGGCAGGTCATTCATTCATTCATTCACTCATTCAACACATAATAGTTATTAAACACAAGACATTGTGCTTCTTATGGGATATTGGGTTAAGTGCTAGGAATTACAAACTGACTTAATTTTGGTCATGCCTTCCAGACTTTTTAAAAATTAGAAATAGAGAGTATTTTAGGGTTCATTTCAACTTCATAGTTTCAGAATATCTTTTGTGAAGTAAAAATTAAAAGTCTCTGAATAGATAGCTGAAGTTGCTCTATATTTTATAAAGATGCATTCTTCCTTGCATTCATCTTTTATTAATTTTCTTCTAGAATGTTACATTGGACAGCATAGTATTTCACACTCAAGAATGAACTATACCAGTAATCTATTCCAAATCTTCCTATAACATTGTACTATTTTCCTCCAACACTGTACAAATCTCCTTCCAACTTTTACTCCCATAGTGCACCTGAATGGATGGATTTTAAAACACATACTTGCAAATTAAGAAAAATGCAGCAATTTAACTTTAGAAGGTAGAAAATACAGGTGGAAATAATATGAACTAAGTCAATAAGAGAAATGATTGTGTTTAGATTATTTTATATGATCAAGTCTCCTGTACTTAAATTCTTTGAAAGTAGTCTGTAAGACATTACTAAGAAGTTGATGTCAAGCTCTGTCAAGATTATATCCAGTTACATAAAACCACTATTCTTTCAAATCTAAAGACATACAGCTTATAACAAACAAACAAACTTTCCACATGACCAGTCGGTGTGCACCTAATTGAAAATAAAATTCTAGTGGCTTAGTATACATATCCCCTGGAAATAGACAGATATTCTGCAGAATTTAATCAGCCAAATTTAAGACTGCAGTAATTATACATATTTTATTCTTAAACACCTAAAGCTACTGGCAGGCAAACTGTATACCTGGTCTTTTTAATATGCAATCCTTCTTCCATGCTTAAAAAAAAAGTAATGGCTTCATATTAGAAAACTTATGTACAAAGATGTCAACGATGCCAAATATGGCAATACATATTTACTTTAAATCCTCTGGAAAAGCTTTATCTTGTTCAGAGACTTTTAATTTGTTTATCTTTTGATTCTTTGGTATTAAAGAAACAAATATGATGGTCATTGATATAAAAATGCAACCCTCACTTTCTGTCTGTAAGTTAAAATTTGTCAAAGACACTATAATTTTGCACCAATAGTTTAAGATCCTTCTCTTATGCAATGGGGAGAAAGAAGTACCCATGGAAAAATCAGCAAGAACTCCATCAAATGGCACCTGAGTTCTGGGTTCTTCTTCTTCACCTGCTGTTCTTATTCTCGGGGATGTTGATGGTCCAAATAAGGAACCTATACAGTCTCAGTCTGAGCAAAGACTTTAGAGGCCATATCTCCTTTTCATTCTTGCCTCATTCCCAATCTCTCTCCTCCCCTTACAAGCTGCCCAATATTCTCACATGTTCCCATCTTTACTTTCTTTCAGAGAATTAAATAATTTTTTTTTTCGTAGAGACAGAGTCTCACTCTATCACCCTTGGTAGAGTGCCATGGCATCACACAGCTCACAGCAACCTCCAACTCCTAGGTTTAGGTGTTTCTCTTGCCTCAGTCTCCTGAATAGCTGGGACTACAGTTGCCCGCCATAATGTCTGGCTATTTTTTTGTTGCAGTTTGGCTGGGCCAGGTTTGAACCCGCCACCCTCAGTGTACGGGCCTGGCACCTTACCCACTGAGCCACAGGTGCTGCCCAGAATTAATAATTTTATAAACTCATTTGTAACACAATATTTGGCAATATATTGCTTTTCTCAGGGCAGTTAACCATTTTACAAGTAGAAAGAGGACACTCACTGCACAGAAATTACCACTTGAATTTAACAGATAAGGGCAATATGTGTTAAACCAAGAAGAATGAACATGGGGGTACTTAAAGGCATGAGAAAGATCTTTCAGCCTTCTCATAAGACCCATCATTTCAGTCTTAGACCATGCAATTGATAAATGGGCAATGAATAACCACATGTGAGTGAGTCAAGGAAAAGAAAGAATGGTATATATGCGAATGTCTCCTTGGGATTGATGGTCTAACCAATCTCTAGAGAACTTAACCTAGTGGGACAGTATATCCTAACTACCCAAGAAATAGTTTTCTGAAGAGAAAGGGATAAAAGGGGTAAAAGTTAAAAAGTCAGAGCTTGCACTAAAAATATGACTGGTGGCTAAGGCAATAATTTGCTTAACCATAGCTTCCAAAGTAGCTAGCAACCAAGACAACACTATATAATCACAATATACAGAGCATATGGCCAGCAATATTAATCTAAATCTTTAGTGCAGATAGCATCCAGAGTGCCAAGTGCCAGGAAAAAAAGTCTCTCTGCTCTGCCTTTCCCTGTTGGAATCTGGCTTTTGTGCCATGTGATTATTGGCCAGACACAAGCACTTGCAGGCCAGAGCAAAGCCCATCTGCCTTGGATCTAACAGCTGGCACCCAGGGCACCAGTCGATTCACCCATATGGTTCCTTCTTCTGAATAGCCTCCTGCTGGTTTTTATCTTTCAAAGACATCCCTTGTCTGCATTTTCCTTCTGTCCTAAGCAAAACTAGATGTCCTGAAGAAATACTGGATGATCAAAAGGAAAACATGGCTCTAAATATATTGTATTTTTCTAGAGCAACTGTGATGGTAAGATAGGGTGCAGCATACATATACTGAACTTATTTGAAATCACACTATCCTTTGAGGAAATTCCTACTATTCATTAGACATTAGTGGTAATCTCTTCCATAAATAGTGTGTAATTTAATTTAACTCACTGATTCCCTACTATGTCTCAGGCATGGTTTTTTGTCATAAGGGAGAAAGTGAGTAAGACAGTCTTGACCTCAAAGAGATTACATTAAAGTGGGAGAGGGGTGAGATAAGGCAAGTATCATTATAATTATATTCCATGATGGAAGATACCTTATCTAATAAAAGAGTGCATTGTCAGTTCTAGTAGTTTTAGTTTTACAGTCCCCATTTTATTATTTTGCTGTCTCTTACCCAGATACTCTTTGGTCTTAAAAACTCTTTTCATAGCGAAATGACTATAGAATCATTCCCTTTTCACTTTATCTTGTTCTTGTGTTTTTCCTTGCCCCAGTTTCTGCCACATTTAGTTACCTCTTTTTGAGTTCTAGGTAGTTTAAGTAAATGACCTAAGGCAAATTTTCATTCTCTTTTGTAAAAAGAAACAATCAAGTTAGCTAATTTCTAATGGCACTTTGGGATCCAAAATTCCATTAAAGTTTTCTCTCTTCTCTCCTTCCAAATTTCAATCATTCAACATTATTTTTCACCACTTCTCTCTTCCTTCTGTATATGCTTTTCCCTTCTAATCTACTGAATAAGAATTCTAGAAAACAGGCATCTGTTACTTCACGTTTGGTTCGTAGTCTTGTTTCAGCGCCTGAGTTCTTACCACTGTGAGGTTTACGTCAAAGAAGAGGGACACATCAGGACACAGAATACTAAGTAGAAATAGGAATAAGAAGGCAAGTTTCCTAACATAAAGAATTTAATCGTATCATAGAAAGTAGTTTACATGATCTTTAGTAGGAGCTTCTTTTGGGTATTTTATTTAAAACTGTAGAGGAATTATGTGGAGAGTACAAAGTCTCTTTTGAGACTGAGTTTCTTCTATACAGTGGGGTGTATTTATTACTAAGAGAAGTTTTCCTTTTAAACATATATAAAATTCCTTTCTCAGAGCCAAAGAGTAAATATTTCATATTTGAATTAAAATAAAGACATAGTCATAAACAAGTTGTATATCTTTTAAACTAAAATCTTCATTTTCTTTAAGTAAAAAGAAAAATAGTAATATCATAAGGTCTTGTAAAGATGGGATGATGATGCTGACTACTATCAAAGGCTTTGTTTTTTCCCCTAAAGGATTTTATGCATACTCCCTTATAAAGATACATAATGTTTTGATTGTTAAAAATGCTATTTTGAACAGAATTTTTGTGAGGTGAAACACGACCTCTGATGCATATTAATATACAATAGGAATACACTTAAACTTTGGTTTCAGTCTTACCCAAGTTTTTTGGTGTGTGAGTATGTATCCAGCCATGTTATGGAATAATATAATCACTAAAACAATGGAAATGATGAAAAACAAAGAAAAATAGCATTAGGGGGAATGTTTTGGGTCAGCAGATATTTTTTGCTCTCAGCTATAAATCTTAACATGAGAGAAAATGCAACCCACAATATGGACAAGCAAATAGTAAAAAAGGTCAAGATCATCAAAATAACTCTTCATATTAAGGCATTTTACAAAAAGTTAGAAGCTTAAATTATACTGAAAATACACAGGTTGGTTAAAGAAATTTAAAGTGGACTTTATAGTGGAAGCCATATGCTTAAGGAAAAAGACAAATTAAAATTATTATTATCATGTAAAAATAAATGAATAAACACATTAGCTTCTAGAAGTGTGAACCTACCACAAACATGAGTTTGCACAGAAGAGTTACCTTCAATCTCAAGAGTATATGGGAACGAAGCCAAGTGAAGCATAGCATTTCAGGAGCTGTAATGTTCACAGTCGCCCTGCTACAATGCTTGGCACAACTAATCCCACATGTGAAAGGGTACTCTTCCTTACCAACTTGGAAAATTACCTTTAAAGAGGGGACTGTCTTGTGGGTGAGTGAATAGGGGAATGTTAAGATTAATGCAGTGATACACTATTGTCTAGTCCTATAAATATTTTATTTTTCAAAGAGCAAAGTGAAAATTAAGAAATAATAATGAACAAAGATCAATGAAAATCTTAATTCATTTTAAACTCATCACTTTTTACAGCAGATTGTATTATTAAAAACATCTCAATGATCCATTATATATGTAAGTTTGGTACATACAGGAATCGAATGTGAAGGGATCTTCAAAGTTTCAACCAATAATAGTACATTGTACAACTACACACAGAAAATGTCTTTCATTGGAAATGTTTTTTAAAAACGAATTGTATGTTTCTTTAAAGTGAAATAAATGGTATTGAGTAAACTGCTTTCAATTATTTAAACTAAAGTTTCCATCCATAATCTTTCACTTAACTCTGAAAGTAGCTTTTGGATGATAACTCCTAAGTCAAAGATAAACAAATTTAGCTGTAAGATTCAACCTTTATGTCTTTTACACCTTAATTTCATTCAAGTCTACTTTGAATCACATACACACACACAAAAAAAACCAATTAACTTTTGTTTTCCTCCACTTCATTTTGGGACCCCTCTGCTTCATTACAGTATATGTGTCTTTTAAAAGCTGCAGTGTAAGTGTTAGTCATTCTTTTGGTATAATTTCCACAAAATGCAAGTCTAAAACCTTTGTTTGATGCACATTCTGTTAATTCACTAATAATATGACTTTATCTCTTAGTGGTAATAAATGTGTTAGATAGACATCTTAGAACTGGCAAAGAAATTAAAAGGCTTTCTGTGAAAATGTAAAGCAGTTGCTTCTGCTTTATCCAGAACATTGAGAGTGATTCTACTTTAGTCAGGTATTAGTACTGGCTTAAAGATTGCATTACATGTTTTCAAATAATTACTTTTCAAAAACAATTTAAAATTGTTATTTTAGAATGGACTTAATATATTTTTAAGTACACATTATGCTTGTATTGTATCATTCTTGAAAACATAGAAATCCACAGAAACAATCTAGAAATGTCCAACTTTTTAAAGAGGCCAAGGCAATCTGTGTAATAGGTTCATTAAAATAATTTGAAAAAAAAAGGAAAAAAGTGAAAGAAATCAAAAATTGTGTTATTAATAAATAAAATAGTATAGATTGTTACCCAAACTTGCTTACTACAAGAAGAAACTACTCTCAAGAACTCATGAAATTTCCTTCCTTTCTTTTCTTTTTTTTTTTTTTCCTTAATTACCCACTAATGTTACACTGAACTAACAGAGATGGAGAAAGGAAACATGTTCAGAAGCATATATCAAAAGGAATACAGATATGAAAGAGAAATTTACCTATTCAATACCTCTAGTTCCTTAACTGGAAGTACAGAAGTGTCATCTTAAAATTCTGAACATTACCTAGGCCCTGAATGATGAGTTTATATGAATTCTTTTTCCTCTTACAAAATGAAATTTAACATTTATTGAAAGAAGGAGAGGTAACTCTTTCGTCCAACTTTAATTACACTCATATTACTCTAAATGAGAGAATCTCATACTTTTTTGGTTCACAGTACCCTCAATGTCTCAATTGTTTTACGGTATCTACTGTGCAGAAAAAAATGTCTAAGTTTTGCTTATTAAATAGGTCCCAATAACTTCATTGTAATAATTTGTAACGTGTAAGATCAATGTGTTTCCCTTGAAAATGTATAATATTTCGTAGTGCCCTGTGAGTCTGCTACAGTGCCCTTGAGCGCCTTGTTGCAGTTTGAAAAACATGGCTCTAAATCAGGAACATCCAAAATAGTAGTTGGAAACCATATAGAGCATCTTAAAAATCACAAAGAGTAGAAACCAGCTCCAGTGTGTATAAGAATCTAGATGAGTCAGATAAAAATACAAAAGGTAACATAAAAAGAATTTGTCCTAGCTCAAAAGAAGAAATACATAAAGTATCTTTTATGTTTATGTGCTATTCATACACAAACACACACATACACACGGACACACACACACACTCAAAAATTGGGCTTAAAATGACCTCCAGGGAAGAAAAAGCATAATAAATAAAAAGTATCAAAGATACAAAAGAAATAGACTATATAAATGTAAGAGAAAATGTAATGATGGCATTTTAAATAGTCAATACGATTAATCAGAAACTTTCCTGTATAACCACATATGTAAAACAAAATCTGTGCTCTTTGATCTTCAACCAAAATCAAAATTGTCTCTAACAATAAACCCATCTCCTTCCTCCTCCTCTTCCATCTAAGCGTAGCTTCAAGTTATCCTTTTCCTTCTGAGAGGCAAAGCAATGTTTAGCAGAGTGATGTCTCTATTAGAGACCTAACCAAATTGAGTCCTCTGGTATGCAACTTTTGTATTTCTACAAAATACAAAACTCTACCTAATAAACTTTAAAAAAGACAATTTGGAGAAAGTAATCAGGAGCGAAAAATAGAGTTGATGGCAGGACAAAGACTATATATTCACAGTATAAACTTAAAAGTGTGATAACATAAAATATCATAGGTATTTCTTTCTTGTTTTAAATTTCAGGTTAATGTGAGAGTACAAACAACCAGGTCACAATATTTGAGTTTGTTAGGTAAAGTTCCTCTTGTGGTTGTGTCCTGCACCCAAAAGGTGTGCCATACACTCTTACATGTGCCCATTAAGTGTGAGCACACCAATTCCTCCCCCACAACTTGAATTGAATTGGATTTTCCTCCTATGTGGGCATGAATTAGATCATCTACTGGCTTCATACTAGTATTGAACATGGGATACTTGCTTCTCCATTCTTCTGTTACTTCACTAAGAAGAATGTGTTTCAACTCCATCCAGGTTAATAGAAAAGATGTAAAGTCTTCATCTTTTTATGGCTGAATAGTATTCCATGGTATACGTATACCACAGTTTATTAACCCATTACTAAGCTGATGGGCATTTAGGTTGTTTCTATCTCTTGGTGATTGTAAATTGAGCTGTGATAAACAACTAGTGCAAATGTCCTTATGATAAAATGATTTTTTTCTTCTGGGTAGATGCCTAGTAGTGAGATTGCAGGATCAAATGAGAGGTCTAATTTGAGTTCTTTGAGGATTCCGCATACTTCCTTCTCAAAAGGTTGTATTATTTACAGTTTCACCAATAGTGTAAAAGTGTTCACTTCTCTCTATATCCATACTAGCATCTGCAGCTTTGAGACTTTGTGATGTGGGGTATTCTCACTGGGGTTAGGTGTTATCTTAGTTTTGATTTGCATTTCTCTGATGATTAGGGATGATAAGCATTTTCATATGTTTGTTAGCCATTCGTCTGTCTTTTTCAGAGAAGGTTCTGTTCATGTCTCTTGCCCAGTGATAGATGGGATTGTTTGCTCTTTTATTGTTGGTTAATTTGCATTCTCTATAGATCCTAGTTATTAAGCCTTTGTCAGACTTTTAACATGCAAATATCTTTTCCCATTCAGAAGATTGTCTATTTGCTTTAATTGTTGTGTCCTTAGCTATGCAGAAGCTTTTCAGTTTAAGTCCTATTTGTTTATTTTTGTTGCTGTTGCAATGGCCACTGAAGTCTTCTTCATAAAATCTTTACCCAAGCCGACAGCCTCAAGAGTTTTTCCCCTATTTTGTTCTAAAATTTTTATCGTTTTACGTCATAGATTTAAATATTTTATCCATCGCGAGTTAATTTTTGTAAATGGTGAAAGGTGGCAGGTCCAGTTTCAGTCTTTTATGTGTGGTTATCCAGTTGTCCCAGCACCATTTATTGAAGAGAGATTCTTGTCCCCAGTGTATGCTTTTGTTTGGTTTATCAAAGATCACGGATGTCTTCTATCGCCTCTCTATTCAGTATAGTTCTGGAAGTTCTAGCCAATAAGAACAGGCAAAAGAAGGATATAAAGGGTGTCCAAATGGGGGCAGAGAAGGTCCAACTGTTGCTCTTTGCCAATAATATGATCTTACACTTAGAAAACCCCAGAGACTCAACCACAGACTCCTCAAAGTGGATCAAGAACTACAGTAATGTCTGAGGGTATACAAATCAGTAGCCTTTGTATACGCCAGTAATAGTCAAGTTGAGAAGCTAATCAAAGACACAATTTCCTTCATGGTAGCTTTAAAGAAAACGAAATACCTAGGAATATACCTAACAAAAGAGGTGAAGGAAAGAGAATTATGAAATCCTAAGAAAAGAAACAGCAGAAGACATTAACAGAGGGAAGAATATACCATGCTCTTGGCTGGGAAGAATCAATGTTGTCAAAATGTCTATACTACCCAAAGCAACCTACAGATTCAATGCAATCCCCATTAAAATCATACTTTGAAGAACTGGAAAAAATAGTTCTTTGTTGCATATGGAACCAGAAAAAAACCCTTACAGCCAAGGCAATTTTTAGTAATTAAAAAAAAAAAAAGACAGAGGCTTCATTCTTCCAGACTTTAGGTTACATTCCAAGTCCACAGTGATCAAAAAAAGCATGTTAACAGCCCAGAACTAGAGACATAGACGTATGGAACAGAACAGAAAACCAAGAGATGAAACCAGTTTCTTATAGCTATCATGGGTATTAATCACCTTCTTTTGCAATACAAATTAAATATTCTTAAGGTTTCTTTTTAAACAGAACAGGTACAAAGTTAAATATAAGCAACAGCAATAATATTTAGTTAATTGGCTTTGGATGTTGTAAAGTCCAAGGGTTGTATCAAGTAGGAGGAGGTGAAAAGTAAATGGTATGAATGGTGGGAGATGAGAACACATTCAGAAGGTGGTGTAGAAACTTATCATGAATATTGCTGCATTCTGCAAAGATTCATTCCCTAAGGGAATAACAATTTGCAAAAACAACAGAAGACAGGGTATATGGCATAGCTCCTGGGTGAGGGGCACAACTACAACAGGGACCTTACCTAATCGTTTGTACCCTCTTAATAATCTGAAAAAAATTTTAAAATTTTGTATGCAGACAAAACAAAAACAATAAAAAATCTTCTCTGATTAGAACCATAAGTCTCAAAGAGAAAAAAAGTTTATCAGTTTCCATAAAAATTGAGCTAAAACAGGGTTATATTCTGGCTTCAGAGTCTAAATTAAAGTTTTTTGACTATCCCTTATTTATTTTAGCTCCCAAAATACCAGAGAAACTTGAAGTTAGCATAAAGAACTTTGGAAAATCTGCTTAGCATATCAGTCAGTTTTACTACACTTGACCTTAGCCAAAAGGCCGAGAAGCGATATATCAGTCAGTTTTAAAAATTAATCAGATGCTTATAAATGATCTATCAGGTAAAAAGAAAGAGTACAAATAAACTTAATTATAAAAAGGTGTTCCACAGATACGTCTAAGGCTAATGGTCACATTAAACACAATTATGAAATTAATTGACATTCTGCTACCTCTTTCATTCCTTCTTTTAACGTACCTCTTTACTTTCCCACCCCATATACTCATTCTTAAACCTCATTAACCTTTATATTTAACTAGTAGGCACTTAATAACAGAGATGTGTGTTAGTAATACTTCCAGAAGTATTTGCATCTGAATATTAATTTTTGAAGGCTAAATTTTTTTTTTTTTTGAGACAGAGTCTCATTATGTTGCCCTTGGTAGAGTGCCATGGCATTATAGCTTGCAGCAACCTCTAACTCTTGGGCTTAAGTGATTCCCTTGCCTCAGCCTCCCAGGTAGCTGGGATTACAGGCACCCACCACAATGCCCAGCTATTTTTCTTGTTGTTGTTGCAGCTGTCATTGTTGTTTAGTAGGCCTGGGCCGGGTTCGAACCCTCCTGCCTTGGTGTATGTGGCTGGTGCGCTAACCACTGAGCTATGGGCATCGAGCTGAATGCTAAAACTTTTAATCAATCTCAAAGGGAGTACTTCCCCACCTTGGCTTTGCATTGGAAGTATGTACACCAGGTGCAGTGGCTCATGCCTGTAAATCTAGCACTCTGGGAGGCTGAGACTGGAGGATTGTTTGATCTCAGGAGTTTGAAAGCGCCTGAGCATGAGTGAGAGCACTATCTCTACTAAAAATAGAAAAATTAGCCAGGCCTCATTGTACATGCCTGTAGTCCCAACTAACTACTCAGGAAGCTGAGGCAGTGGAATTACTTGAACTCAGGAGTTGAAGATCGCAGTGAGCTATGATGATGTCACTGCATAACATCAAGGGTGACAGAGCAAGACTCTGTCCCCCTCAAAAGAATTATACTGATATATTTTCAACACCTGTGTCAAAGCCACAAACCTAACAAATTAAGACCTAAGTGAAATAATTAAAGTTCTCCTTGGGATTCCAATGTGTCCCCAAAGGTAAGAACCATTGCTCTTGGGAAAGCATTTGGAAACATGAAACTTTAAGCACATGAAGGAGATATTTATAAGTGAGGATATATCATGTTTCTCTATTGAGACTGCCAACTGGTGCTTTGTTCCAGGTAAAGGACCTTTTCTCTCTTTTTTTGAGACAGTGTCTCACTATGTTACCCTTAGTTGAGTGCTATGGCATGACAGCTCACAGCAACCTCAAACTCTTGGGCTTAAGTGATTCTCGTGCCTTAGCCCAGGTGGCTGGGACTATAGGCGCCCGCCACAACACTTGGCTATTTTTTTTATTTTTTTAATTGTAGTTGTCATTGTTGCTTAGCAGGTCTGGGCCAGGTTCAAACCTGCTGCCTCTGGTGTATGTGACTGGGGCCCTAACCACTGAGCACAGGCGCTAATCAGGTAAAGGACCTTTTCTATGATGAGAGAAAATGCTACATTAAAAAGATCACCAGAGACTCAATTGCTAGGTCTTGTTTTCAGCAAGTTACTTTACTTGAATTTTGTGTATAAAATAGGAATAATAGTAATGCCTATCTCATGCAGTTGAGGATGATCTAATGAAACAGAGTACCAGAAAATTTTTCATAAACTATACAATTTTATTATTACATAGCTGAGCAGTGAAACCATCTATCATTAAAAAGACTAGTAATAATGTGGATTATAACCACCTATCATTAAAAAGATTAGTGATAATGTGGATTATAAACAATATGGATTACTACCTAAAAGGCTTTGTTTAAATAGGCATTTATTTGAGAACATCTAAGTGTTTACCCCAGAATTTTCACAAGTATGGTTCTTGAACTAGTAGCACTAGCATTACCTGGAAACTTGTTAGAAATGTAAATTCTTAGGGCCTAACCCAGACCCACTGAATCAGAAACTGGAGGCAGAATCTAGCAATTTGTATTTTAAAAAGCTTTCCAGATGATTACGATGCATGCCTTCACTTAAGAACTATACATCTAGCCAAAATCAATAAAATGAGCATATTTATAACTAAACTCAAAGGATGAATATATATAATTATTTGTTATTTGAAACTTTTAAGGTCATTATACAATAGCACACTGGCATAATTACTACTGAAAAAAACTAAAGCTTTGTATTTTAAAATAATACAACTTTCACTACCCAGCCAAGCTTTAATTAACACATTATTATAATCACTTGTCCACTGGTAGTATATAAAGGTGGGAGAAAAATTACAGAGTATACAATATTTTGGGTGAGAAATAAAGAAACAAACTCAAGTGGGAGTAACAATGGTTCTGAAAATAGTCAAGTTTTTGAGATTGGGGTTCTCTCTAAGGAAGAGTTACAACTCTATCTAAAAAATCACATTTATCCTGAAGACATACCCCATAGCATCTTAATGTTCCTAATCAGGCGAAGGAAGTGTTTCATCACTGACTCAGAGAAAAGACCATTACGTGGACTGAATCACCAATGTTTCCTGCAGCCTTACATTTGTCATTAGGTCTGCTAAGCAACAGAAAAACAGTCCCAAAATTCTTATCTTAAAAGATGTCATAAGGGAAAACTATCATTATTGCTCCCAACCTCAAAGTCCAAAAAGTCTTGACATTAATAAAACAAGTAGGAGAGAAGATCACAGAATATTGTGAGACTGCCATTGAAAGTTCTTTGAGATCTTTCTTGTTTTCTCTTTTCAATTTAAAAGAATTTTGGCTGTCTCAAGACACACAGCACTTTTCTGGAAAGATGAAAGTAAAGTATCCCAATTAAGAACTGGATTGAGTATTCATCCCTACTTTCTGAGTGAAAATGAGCTAGAAATGTCTTTTTCCTAAAAGGTTTCTTAACTGCAGATGAAGTTCCATTTACTGTTATGGAGAAGATGACTCTGGTTTTCTCTTTGATCAAGGTTCCTGAGCCCTCCAGGGACTGTACTTCCCTCAATGATAAACATCCTATATTTAAAAAACCTGGGGTTAAATGTGTAGGTAGAACAACTTCAATAATTCAATTGCACTCTGTTTCCTAGAAAATATTTCCTACCTATTCAAAGTAAAGAAGACAAAAGATAGGAGCTTGGTTTTACTTACTCATACTAATTAAAATTATACCTTCCCTCTTTGGCAATGGATTTGCCCTCCTCTATAAGAAATTTAGCAGTTGTAAACTCTGATTTCCCACACTGGTAAGACTAAGTATAAATATAATTGCCAAATTAATTCCTTTCACACCTTCACTCGTCTATAAACACTTACTGAGCCCTAAATGTTCCAAATTGATCTAGGTGTAAAATGAGTCTCAAAAAATGCACATGACTTCAGCACAGTGATGAGGACGTGGATTCTATGCAGCTTGTGCTAGGTTTCAATTTCTCTGTCAGCCAAGAACCAATGCTACACAAATTTGGACAAGCATCAGAATCACTTGGAAGACTTGTTAAAACACAGATTGCTGTGTCCCACTTGGAGAGTTTCTATTCAGTAGGGTTAAATGGGGCCCCTAAATTATGATCAGGATTTCTAACAAGTTCCTATGTGATGTAGATGCTGCTGGTGTAGGGGCCTTACTTTGAGAACCACTTACCAAGACAAATGGCAGCTCTTCGTGCCATGCCTGCCAAATTTCAAGCACTATATATCCCTATTCCAAAGAACACAATGGCCTCAAGAATGCTCTTAAGCACTTACAACCAATCAGAATTTCAGTTCCCAGAACCACTTGAAATATCTAAAGTCAGTAGCCCAGAATTAAAGAAGGAAGTATAAATAACAAGGAAGAAAAAAACTGTTGTTCCAAGAGCTTTTCTCCCTCCATGTTTTTCTTTTGTTTTATCCTCTATCACAAGAAATCAATTCTATTTTTCAATATAAGTATTATGGAAAAGAATAACATCCATCTGGATTTTTCACTTTCTTGCTTCAATAAAATTACAGTTTTTCTTCCAAATCCAGTTATGGTCCTTTTCTTCTTTATTTGTTAGACTATTGACTTTCTGAACAAATAGAATCATAGGGTTGAAGGAACATTGAGAATTCACTTAATCCCTCCTTGGCCTCAGACAAGACTGTGTCTAAACCATCCCCAAATATAGCAATTTCAGTACAAAGAAGAACAGCACTAAGAACTTCCCATTCAACATTCTGTCATGTACTTGAAGATATTAATATGCTTCCCTTAGCCTTCTTTTTTCTATGTAACTCTAGCTCAATTTTAGACTTTCCTTATTAAATTTCCTAAACTTTAAATTATTTTGAATCTTCTTTAATAAGTTTATCCTATCTTACTTCAAGGCCTGAATTATATATGTAAAGTTCTAGTGAAGACTTTTTGTTGGTATGTAGAAAAGGGAAAGTTAATTTATTGATGGAACAAAAGGATTTAATTGGAACAAACAAAGATATTACATATAAATGCCACTAAAATATAATGTAATGGCATTCACTTCATCAATTAGTTGCATATATCTTTTATTTATTAAAAGAAATGGCAATGCCTACAGTTTCTAAAATTTTACATTATAAATCACCAGCCATTTCACACATAAAATGGATGGTAACTAGAGATCTTTTAAAATATGTCACAAATTATACATAGCCATGTTTCATGACACTTCACACAGGAGAGACCATTAATATATTATTATTCACTTTTTTTTGTTGTTTCATTTTGAATAGTCTTTAATGTTGAAGTCAGAGTTGTAGTTAATTAATAATTTAATTTTGTATGAGACCAAAAATACTAAATTGATTATATGCTAATCATTTCTCTGACAATAATTTCTCTGATTCAAGCCTTGAGAATCAGAGTGGTTTAGAAATTCAGTGAATACAGGATGAGATATGATGGAGTCTATATGAAATCATTTTTCTGCACAGTTTAGAAAGAGAATGCAGGTAGTACACTGGATGATTAACTTTATTCTGATTTTGCCCATTCTAAATATCACTACTCAAAATTTAATCTTTGCTTTTGGAATAGTGGGGTGCTCTAGCCCAGCCCTAAGCCTGAGAGATACGTTTGATTCCTCGCTTATTGAGATGAGGATGTATGGTGGAGGCGATGCATTTAGTCTCCAGAGAGAAGGAAGATGCTGCTTGCACAGCACTTCTACTCACCAGTCCATGCAGCAGCAAGGGTGTTGGCTTTGAAGGAAGCCAACTGTCCTGCTCTCCCAGCCAGAGGTAAAGAATTGCATTGGTGGCCACTAGAGGGAGGAGGATTAGGAATAGAGTAAATTGTAGGGAAAAGGCACCCATGAAAAACGCACATGGGACAACCAACAGATCACCAACCATCGCCTAGTAGCTACCTCTCTTAGGTACTATAATAGGGTCAGTGTACATCATCACCCAGAGACCCAGACACCAGTAATTACTGTAGCATCCCAGTATATAGCCCCCTAACTTTAATGGCTGGAGAAGGGAGTTCGAATAAGATTGTGGGAAACACACAAGCACACAAACACAAACACACAAGCACACAGACATACATTCTCATCCCCCATTACAAGAAGTTGCATCTGTGATGTCTGATTCTTGCTCATTTTCTTATTTAAAACTCTTGCTGTTCTTTACCAAGAATGAGTTCATGAAAAGCAAATAGCCCACCTTCAAGATAGTCTTGGGAGAAGCACCATCAGAGAAACTCATTGTGCCAAGATGTATTTTACCAACAAATCTGCACAAATTACATGAGGTTGAAAACAAATGGAATATAATATAATTAAAGCAAAGTTTCTTTTGCTAAATTACAGCTTGAAGCAAACCTGCAAGAAATGTTTCCAATTAGCTTCTTTAACAAACACAAAGTATAGCCCAGAATATGTTTTGGTCTCCATCTTGCCCTCTGAGTGGGCTACCTAGAGGGTGTCTTACCTCCAGCGCAAGTAGCCGAACATTCTGACCAAGGCTGGTGATTCCACGTAAAGCCAACTTCATTATCTCCACTGCCAGTTCGAGTGATGGGAACATTGAACTTATATGTAATTCCAAAATTCTGTTCTTGAAGCAGAACCTGCCATTGAAAACAACTGATGAAGACAGTTAAAATACAATGAGCCTTCATTCAGATATTTATTATTTCTTTTGAAGAAGAAGATGTCATAAAGTAAGACATATAGGAAATTTAAGACAAAATATGTGCATTTATATCAAATTTTTTCCTTCCATTTTCATGGGTAGTTTGGAGTCATTTTTTTCATTTCTCATGTTCAGTTATAAAAGCATTATCCAAGCAAGTATTGAAAAGATCAGGAAGAAATAGGAAGAGCAGTATGGCCTTAACTCTGAATAGATTTTACATCCCTGGTAAATTATTTTACCTTTTTTTATTCTAAATTTCACCATTTGTAAAACAGAGATTAAAAAAGAAGAAGTCCCACCCCTTCCTACTTCACAAGAGGGAATTAAAAATAGTAGAAATAAAATAGCAAAGACACATTTACCATGACAATGAGATTTTCTGATGTGGGACCTAGAGCTTCCAAAGATTCTGGTTCATCAGTTGGTCTTTTATAGTGAAAAGCTGTCCCAGCAACATCAAACTTCCTAGGCCAGTCAATAGTCCAGGCACCATTAATATAGTAATCATCTCCTTCAGATTTTAAGGCTAGAAAGAAAAATCACAATCTGCATGAAAAACCTTCATTTGGAAACTTCATTTACCAAATTGTAATTGATTAATTACTTAATAAAGTATACAATGAATTACCTATTTCCATTTAAGAGATACGATTTTTAAGTACAAATTAAAATGTAATTTTTTAGGTGATTGTTAAGAAGATATTACTTAAGTATTTGTGTCATTGATAAAAGGGAATGAAAGGTTTACCTGGAGGAATGAACATGTGAAACTAGCAAGGACAATTATGACAAAATGAGTAACTGGGGATAGGGGTGAGAGTAGGGAACAAATTTGCCTTTCCAAATATTAAAACAGTAATTAATTGAATATGAGGTGGGAATAACTTATACTGACACATAGACTGATGGAACAATCAAATCTGAGGGTTAAGAAATAGACCCAAGTATGGGAACTTAGTGTACGATAAAGGAAGTATCTTAAATTAGTAAAAGAAAGATAACAAGAAATGAGCGTAAGACCTTATGGTGGAAAAAAAATGCTGAATTTATATCTCATTTATATCTCAAATACCATAATTCCACTCTTAGGTGTATATCCAAAAGAACTGAAAGCTCACACATGTTAATAGTAGTAGCACTACTCCCAACAGCCTCAAGTAGAAACAACCCCAATGTTCATCAATGGATGACTGGATGAACAAATTGTGGTATATATTATACAATGGAATAATACTCAGCCATAAAAGAAATGAAGTGTTGATACATGCTATGATAAAACTCAAAAACTTTAAAGTAAGTAGAAGAAGCTAGACTGAAAAGGTCATATATTCTATACTTCTATTTATATGAAACATACAAAATAGGCAAAAATCCATTAAGACAGAACGCAGATTGGTAGTTGCCACAGGCTGGGTGGGGATGGGGGTGATGGGAGTAACTGTTCAATGGATATGGAGTTTCCTTTGGGATGATAAAAAAGTTTTAGAATGTAAAAGTACCATGAATTGTTCAATTTAATAGCTAATTTTGTGAAATGTGAATTTTACCTCAGTAAAAATAAGGAAAAAAAAAAAGAAAAGAAAAAAGAATGCCAGATGAGTAAATACATATTTTAAACGTAAAAATAGTTAAAATCACAAGATGTCCTCAGAAAATAGAGCTGAACTTTTTTTCTTATAATTTTGGGGTATGAAAAGCTTTTCTAAACATGACAAGAAACTATAAAAGAAAAGATTAATAGATATACATGCACACTTTTAAAAAACTTTTTACAGGAAAAAAATAATGCGGCCAAAAAGTTTTTTAGCACTACTATACAAAAACTTCTATAACAGCCCATTTCCTCAATTACTAAGTGAAGGAATTCTAATTCCTCTTTGCTTTTAGGAATACCTACTTAATAGTATTATAAGGTAGTTCAGAAAAACACCAAGCACCTAATAGGAACTGAATAAGAATGATTAAAGACAGTGATAAACGTGTCATTTAATTTTTGTCAGTATGCTAGCATGCCTGCAAACCTTTAATTCATCAGACCAGATGAACAAGCAGCCCAGATGGATTAAAATAGTCATGGTGGCTCGGCACCTGTGGCTCAACGGGCTAAGGCGCCAGCCACGTACACCTGGGCTGGCAGGTTCAAATCCAGCCTGGGCCCGCCAAACAACAATGACGGCTGTAACCAAAAAATGGCCGGGCATTGTGGCAGGCGCCTGTAGTCCCAGCTACTTGGGAGGCGGAGGCAGGAGACTCGCTTGAGCCCAGGAATTGGAGGTTGCTGTGAGCTGTGATGCCACAGCACTCTATCCAGCGTGACAGCTTGAGGCTCTGTCTCAAAAATAAAATAAAATAAAATAGTCATGGTGCAGAGTCTCTGGCTCTCTAGACCTCTAGCACTTGTCCTTAATATGATAGACTATTCGCATCCCCACAAGCTCATCTGCCTATGTGCAGTTTCTTAACTTCAGATGTACTGAAGATTCATTTAATTTCCAAAAAATAAATCTAATTTAACTTTTTGAGATAGTAAAAAGGAAATTTAAGAATTATTTGGTCTTGAATTTTTCTTGTATTTAAAGTATTTTATTTTCAGCTTTCACTTGCAGTGGTTTTTCTGCCACATCTAAAACATCAAACTTATTTAGGTGTTTTTCTTTTTTGTTGTTTGTTTGTTTTTTTTGAGGCAGAGTCTCAAGCTGTCACCCTGGCTAGAGTCCTGAGGCGTCACAGCTCACAGCAACCTCAAACTCTTGGGCTTAAGTGATTCTCTTGCCTCAGCCTCCCAAGTAGCTGGGACTACTGGAGCCTGCCACAACGCCCGGCCATTTTGGGGTGCATTTGTCACTGTTGTTTAGCAGGTCTTGGCCGGAGTTGAACCCACCATCCTCGGTGTATGTGGCTGGTGCCCTGCTCACTGAGCTACAGGTGCTGAGCCCCAACTTAGGTTTTATAAGGACATCTGAACCTCTGTTATATGAATTAGTAAAAATAAAAACAGAAACAACTCTCAGCAGCTTTGAATTCTCCTTCAATTTGAGCTATTACTTTCCATTTTCTCAACTACTAAGTGCAGGAATTCTAACTCCTCTTTGCTTTTAGGAATACTTAATTAATGATGCCATAATGTAGTTAGTTCATAAAACACCAAGCCTTTAAGAGGTGCTGAATAAGAATGATTAAAGGAGGAGGTTGTGGCATTATGAGCAGAAAAATATCAAAGGGAAAAACCTGATGTTAGAAATTTTACTTTTGTTTTGAGTCTTACTGTTGCAGAAAAGAATTCAAAATTATGATGTAAAAATAAAGAGGTCTTGGGTGGCGCCTGTGGCTCAGTAGGGCGCTGGCCCCATATACCAAGGGTGACAGGTTCGAACCCAGCCCCAGCCAAACTGAAAAAAAAAAAGAGGTCTTCTTCTTCCTTATTTTTTTTATTTTTTATTTATTTTTTGCAGTTTTTGGCTGGGGCTGGGTTTGAACCCACCACCTCCGGCATATGGGGCTGGTGCCCTACTCCTTTGAGCCACAGGCGCCACCCAAGAGGTCTTCTTAAATAAGGGAAGAGCAAGATGATACTGGTGTTCTGCCTGAAGATGTACTCTGGATTACTCTTATTTTTAAAAGCTTTAAGAAAAGGGGAATGATATTTTAAAGAGAATGGGAACTCATTTAGGTCTCACAGGTGGTTTCTGGAGAGACTAATGGTGTCTCAAAAGGATCAAATAAATAGAACTTCAACTTATTTCCATGTTGAAATAAGGTAGTAAGTGTTAGACTTGCCTGGCTCAAAACAGCACCTGGCTGAAAACCACCTCAGATAGGAAAACAGCATTCCATGTTATTATATACATATATATTTAAATACTTGTATATTTATATGTAAAAATATATATTCATTTTGTAATAACATTTAAAAGATTGTTGATGTATAAAAGTATGTTTTCTATATTTCTGAATAGGTTTAAAATATAAATATGTTGGTAAACATAAAATAATTTAACTTTTTAAAAAGATAATTGACTCTGAAACAAAAATAAAAAGGTATTATGGGACTTACAATATATGGATAAGTAGAATATATTAAAAATAGCACAAATGATAGGAGGGGACAATGGAAATAAACTGTTGTTTGGATCTTACATTATACACAAAATGGTGTAATATTATTTGAAGATATATTGTGATAATTAAAAATGCATTTTATAAATCCTAAAGCAACCATTGATTAAATAGAACAAAGAAATACAGTTACAAGACACTTGATTAATCTAAAAGAACATATAAAAGAAGAATAAAAGGGAACAAATACATAGGACAAACAGAAAAATAGCAAGATGTTGGCCTTAAACTTGATATTGATAATTACACTAAATGTAGATGATCTAAACAAGGATTGACAAACTATGACCCATAACCAGTTATTGTAATAAAGGTTTATTAGAACCCAGTGACATCTAGTCATTTACACATTACATATGTCTGCTTTCCCACTACAATGGCAGAATTGAATAGTTGTGACAGAGACTTCATGCCCTGCAAAGCTGAAAAAAAGAAAAATACTATCTGGCCCTTTATAGAAATATTTACCAAACCCACCCCTCCCAATGGAGAGATATTAATTAAAAAATGCAAAGATTGTTAGACACAATAAGAAATCAAGATCAAACTACACATGGTCTACGAGGAACATATATTAAATGTAGATGCACACACTTGTGAAAAAATGGATGGATGAGAAAATATTTACTGTGCACACAGTGATCAGAGGTCAGCAGGAGTAGCAAGATAGGTATCAGACAAAATAGACTTTGGACCAAAAAATCTAATCAGGAATAACGGGGAACATATATAACAATGAAATGCTCACAAAAAATAATAAAACGTTCAATATATCAAGAAGATATAGCAATTATAAATGTCTATACACTTAACAATAAAGTAACAAAATAAATGAAGCAAAATCTCAGATTTTACAAACTAATGTGATAAATAAACAAATCCACATTTCTAATCAGAGATTTCAAAATGATTCTTTCAGGCTTGGCACCCGTAGCACAGTGGTAATGGTGCCAGCCAAATACACTGAGGCTGACGTGTTTGAACCGGCCTGGGCCAGCTAAACAACTATGACAACTGCAGCAAAAAATAGCCAGGTGTTGTGGGGGATGCCTGAAGTCCCAGCTACTTGGGAGGCTGAGGCAAGAGAATTGCTTAAGCACAAGAGTTGGAGATTGCTGTGAGCCATGATGCTATAGCACTCTACCAAGGGCAATATAGTGAGACACTGTCTCAAAAAAAAAAAAGATTCTTTCAGTAATTGCTTACAAGAAGGCAGCAAATAAGTAAGGATATAGAAGACTTAAAAAAAACTATCCAACCAATTTAACCTAATGGACATGTATAAAATACTTAACTCAATAACATCAGAATATAAATTCTTCTTAAGTGCGCATGTGCTGAGCTATAAAATAAAACTCAACAAAAAACCCTAAAACCATATAAAGTATATTCTCTACACATAATGGAAATAAACAAGAAATTGTAACAGAAAAATATAAGGAAACATTTAGAAATTAAATAATACTTTCTAAGCCAGGGGTCACAAAGTAAACAAGAAAATATTTTAAACCTTGCAGTAATGAAAATAGAACATACCATATATGTCCCACTAAGTGAAAGCAATGCTTAGAGGGAAACTTGTAGTGAAAAATGCTTATTTTATAGTAGAAGATTTAAAAATCAAAAATCTAAGTTTCTGTTTTGAGAAACTAGAAAAATAAGAACAAATTAAATATAAAATGAATAGAAAAAAGAAATAATTAACAAAAGAGTGGGAATCAATGTAATAGAAAATGGATAAACAATAAAAAGAATAATTTAAACGGCAAGGTTGTTCCTTGAAAAGATGAATAAAATTTTAAAAAATCTTACTAGGATGATCAAAAAAAAAAAAAACAGAAGATGCAAATTATCAATATTGGGACCCCTGTTTGACTTTTGGGTCAGTCACAGCATCTGGAGTCATCAGAATCAGACCCGGCAGGACTGAGTCACAGCTGCCTGGGACTCAGACAGGGGAAGAGGATTCTTTGGCCCAGCCTAGCTGGAAGACCCTGAAGAGGGAGAGGCCGTAATTCAGAGGTTCCCTTTCTTGAAGTCATCTTTCTTTTCAAGTGCTCAGAGGTAGGGAGGTGGTCCCCAAGGGGAGCTCTGCCCAGGGGCTAGTCTAGGAGTAGGGGCAGTCCCTGGCTGGCTTCCCTGCGGTTAGTTCTTGTCCTCTGGGAGGACTCGTTGAAAAGGGAGCCATTATACACAGGTGGTGGGAATGAAAATTAGTACAACTCCTATGGAGATTGCTCAAAGAACTAAAAGTAGATCTACCATTCTATACTGCAATCCCACACTGGGTATCTACCCAGAGGAAAAGATATCATACTAAAAAGATACCTGTACTCATATGTTTATTGCAACAAAATTCACAGTCACAAAGATACGGAATTAACCTAAGTGCCCATTAAATGATGAGTACATTAAGAAAATGTGTATATGTGTGTGTGTGGTATTGCCCACACTATGGAATACTACATAGCAATAAGAAATAATGAAATATGGCTCGGCACCTGTGGCTCAGCGGGCTAAGGCGCCAGCCACGTACACCTGAGCTGGCAGGTTCGAATCTAGCCCGGGCCCGCCAAACAACAATGATGGCTGCAACCAAAAAAAATAAATAAATAAATAAAGGCTGGGTGTTGTGGCGGGTGCCTGTAGTCCCAGCTACTTGGGAGGCAGAGGCAAGAGACTTGCTTGAGCCCAGGAATTGGAGGTTGCTGTGAGCTGTGATGCCACAGCACTCTATCCAGGGTGACAGCTTGAAGCTCTGTCTCAGGAAAAAAAAAAAAGAAAAAGAAATAATGAACTAATAGCTTTTGAGGGAACTGATGAAACTGGATGCCATTATTCTAAGTGAAATAACCAAGGAATGGCTATATAAGGGTATACAAAGTGGTATAATGGACATTGCAGATTCAAAGGGGGAAGGATGGCAGGGATTGAGTGATGAAAAATTACTTATGGGGTATGATGGACATTATTTGGGTGATGGGTACACCAAAAACCCAGATTCCACCACTATGTAATACACCCATGTAACAGAATTTAGCTTGTATACCCCTAAACCTATTAAAATATTATAAAAAATAAAAGATAGTGATTAAAAATGTAAAAAGAAAAAAGGAAATAGTACCAATTTTACCCAAACTCTTTCAGGAAATAGAGGAGAAGGAACATTTCTCAAATCATTTTATGAAGCCAGGTTTATCTGATACCCAAACCAACAAAATACATCACAAGAAAGGACTCTAGAATAACAGACCTCATGGACACTGATGCATAAATTCTTAACAGAACATTAAAAAATCAATTCTAGCAATATATAAAAAGAACAATAAGTCAGTACAAAGTGGTTTGTACTGCAAGATTACATGATGAATTTAACACTTGAAAACCAGTTACTGGATTTACTATATTAACAGGGAAAAGGAGGGAAAATCCACCTCATTGTGTCAACAGGTTTGGAAAACTCATCATGCATTCATGAATAAAACTCTTAGAAAACTAGAAATAGAAGGGAACACCCTCAACAAACAAAGGGCCATATGCATAAATCTTTTAGCTAACATCATATTTAATGTTTAAAAAAAAAAAAACAGAGGCTCAGCACCTGTAGCTCAGTGGCTAGAGTGCCAGCCACATACACCAGGGCTGGCAAGTTCAAACCCCAGCCCGGCCTGCCAAACAACAATGGCAACTACAACAACAAGAAAAAATAGCCAGGCCTTGTGGCAAGCCCCTGTAGTCCCAGCAACTTGGGAGGCTGAGGCAAGAGAATAGCTTAAGCCCAAGAGTTTGGGCTGTGAGTTGTGATGCCAACAGCACTCTACTGAGGGCAAGATAGTAAGACTCTGTCTCAAAATAAATAAATAAAAATACATAAGTAAAATAAAATAAATTAAAATAAAAAGAATGTTTTCTCCTTAAGATCAGTAACAGTACAAGGATGTCTAGTCTCCTCACTTCTATTCAACATTATACCTAAAGTCCTGAACACTATCATGTTAAGGCAAGAAAAAAATAAATAAAAGGCATAAAGATTGAAAAGATAAAAGTAAAGCTGCCTTTGTTCAAAGATGACATGATTATCTATGGGAAAATTCAAATGAATTTACAAAATAACTATTAGAAGTTATAAGTGAGTGTAACCAGTGCTCAGGACATGAGGACAGTATAAAAAGAAATCAATTGTTTTTATTATATAGTAGCAACAAAAACTTGGAAAATGAAATTAGAATATCAATACCATCTACAGTAACATCAAAGGGCATGAAATAATAACAGATTTAACATAAATATGTGCAAGATCTATACACTGAAAACAAAAACACTAGTGAAAAAAATCTAAAGAAAACCTAAATATATGTAGAAGCAAATCTTCTTATATATTGGAAAACTCAATATTTTTGAGATGTCAATTCTCCATAAACTGATATACAGATTTCATATAATCTTTTGGTAGAAACTAACAAGTTTATTCCAACACACACACACACACACACACACACACACACATATATATGTATGTATAAATGTAAAGTGCCTAGAAAAGCAAAAATTATTTTGAAAAAGAAGAACAGTGGACCTCGTTCCTGATCTGAGTGGAAATGTTTTCAATTTTATATCATTCAATATGATATTGGCTGTCGGTTTGCTGTAGATAGCCTATATTAATTTAAGAAATGTCCCTTCTATGCCTATTTTCTTAAGAATTCTGATCATGAAAATATGCTGGATATTATCAAAGGCTTTTTCTGCATCAATTGAGAGAATCATATGGTCTTTGTTTTTTATTTTATTGATGTGATGTATTATATTTATAGATTTATATATGTTGAATCAACCCTGTAACCCTGGAATAAAACCAACTGATCATGGTATATAATTTTTTTGATGTGTTGTTGAATTCTATTTGCTAAGATGTTATTGAATATAGCCATCGCAATCAGGCAAGAGAAGGTAATCAAGTGTATCCAAATAGGGTCAGAGGAGATCAAACTCTCACTCTTCGCTGATGATATGATCCTACACCTGGAAAATCCCAGGGACTCAACTTCAAACTCTTAGAAGTGATCAAGGAACACAGCAGTGTCTTAGGATACAAAATCAATACTTACAAGTCAGTAGCTTTTATATACACCAGCAATAATCAAGCTGAAAAAACAATCAAGGACTCTATTCCTTTTACAATAGTGCCAAAGAAGATGAAATATTTGGGAATTTACCTAACAAAGGATGTAAAAGACCTCTATATGGAGAACTATGAAACTCTGAGAAAAGAAATAGCTGAAGATGTTAACAAATGGAAAAACATACCATGCTATGGCTGGGAAGAATCAACATTGTTAAAATGTCCATATTACCCAAAGCAATTTATAGATTTAATGCAATCCTTATTAAAGAACCATTGTCATACATTAAAGAACTTGAAAAAATAGTACTTCTTTTTATATGGAATCAGAAAAAACCCTTGAATAGCAAATACGTTACTCAGAAATAAGAACAAATCAGGAGGTATCACATTACCAGACTTCAAGCTATACTATAAATCTATAGTGATCAAAACAGCATGGTACTGGCACAAAAACAGAGTGGCACATTTATTGAACAGAATAGAGAACCAGGAGATGAACCCCGCTACTTATCGCATTTGATCTTCGACAAGCCTATCAAAAATATTCAGTGGGGGAAAGACTCCCTATTTAACAAATGGTGCTGGGTGAACTGGACGGCAACCTGTAGAAGACTGAAACTGGACCTCCACCTTTCACCATTTAACAAAAATTGATTCTCACTGAATAAAAGATTTAAACTTAAGATATGAAACTATAAAAATACTAGAAGAGAGTGCAGGGAAAACATTGAAGAAATCAGCCTAGGAGAATATTTTATGAGGAGGACCCCTTGGGCAATTTAAGCAACACCTAAAACACATTACTGGGATCTGATCAAACTAAAAAGCTTTCGCACAGCCAAGAGTACAGTAAGTAAAGCAAACAGACAACCTTCAGAATGGGAGAAGATTTTTGCAGGTTATGCTTCCGACAAAGGTCTGATAACTAGAATCTACAGAGAACTCAAAGTAATGAATAAGAAAAGAATTTCAACCTAGAATCTACAGAGAACTCAAAGTAATCAATA